>JARKHS020026708.1:0-186432 GCA_030143305.2 Amblyomma americanum | reverse complement strand
CGTGTAATAGGATGTGTTCATTGCAGAATGTTCTAGAATATTTTTCCTTAGTTCAAGTTTTGTACATGAAATTAATATGTGGTTTACTGTAAGTTCATCGCCACAGACATCGCAGCGAGGTTTGTCTTGTTTTGTCAGTAAAAAGCAGTGGGTAAGATGTCTGTGCCCAATGCGTAGCCGACACAAAATAAATTCAGTAAAACATTCATGATGTCTACATGATTTCCGTTCTCCCAAAACGGGCTTTATAGAATGCACTTTGTTCTTTGCCTGTTTTTCCCGTGCTACCTGGCATTTATTTCTGAGTTTACTGTGTAGTAATTTCAAAAAATCCCTGTGTAGTATGCTCACTTTTTTTTACCAATTCTAGCTTGTGCTGCGCATGCATGTGCTGTGTGATTACCCAAAATTGCTTCATGACTAGGGACCCAGCAGAATGTAATTTTATGTTTTTCCTTTCTCATTTAAGGTATGTTATGCCTAATGTGCTCAATTATGGGTTCAGCAGCATTTCTAGAGCACAGTGCCCTGACCATACTGAAAAATCTGCGTAAATGATGCTATTTTTTATGTTTTCTTTTACAATTTTTGCTACGGCTACAAATATGCCATGACACTCAGCAGTAACACCGATGCGTACTGTGGCAGTCGTATAATTTTTGTATTCTTTCTTTGAATAACTGCACTTCCAAAATGACTTTCTGTTTTTGTGCAATCAGTTTAAATTTTAGTGTAGGTGTCATGCTTTTACTGTAGTGCAAAGAATTCTAGTAGTACGCGCTTATGGGGCGTTTCTTTTTTGTGTGTATCAGCGTCAAGTCATATGCTCAAGGGAGGCTGCACCATGATGGCAAATAATCATATCTTTGTGCAATATTCGGTAGGGCAACCAGTGCTGCCAACTCTTCGCATTTATCTTCAAAACGCATTATTAGCTGCCTGATAAAATGTATCTTATTGTTGAATAATATTCTAGATGGGCACATGTTAACAATGGGATGGCAGAGATGTTTAGGAAGAGAACGGGTTTTAGGACATGTGCGCATGTAAGTGTGACTGTTCTAATCCCTAGCTAGTACGGGCTCATTAGCCTCCACTTAAAGACTTTACCGGAATCTTCTATATGCTCCAGTTGATAAGCGCAGACGAAGATTATGAACATGGTCCAGTCGTTTAAAAAAGGATGCTCTTGCTGAACGATATGCTGTGCACCCGTAGTCCAGCTAGGAGCGCACTACAGAGCGATCGATTTGTAATAGGCATAATCTATCGAACCCGCAGCGTTTTCGCGAGAGCGCCTTTAATACATTGAGGGCTTGGCATGCTTTCTTTTTAAGGTTGTTAATTTGCGGTAAAATGTAAGTTTATTGTCAAAAGCGGGGCATAAAAAAAATTGTTCTTGTTTAATTCGTAGTGTGGATTGATTCAGTTTTAGGTTGGGATTGATCTGCAGGCCTCGTCGCAATGAGAAGAGAGCAGCCACTGTTTTTTTTTTTTAGGAGAAAGGTTGAACCCATTTTGCTGTGCCCAAGCAGCCAGTTTTTTTAGTGTGTACAGCATTAACCAATGGGTGGCAGCTAACAGTATGCTTAATAAGAGGTACAAGCTTACGGCGGTGCAGGGCTATCCGCCTACATCCAGCCATGATGACTAGATCGTTGAAAGCTTCTTTGAAGGCGTGTAATTGGCAATGTCCAAAGTAAAATCGCTGCGTGCTGCATTTATGGGCAACTTCAATGCGAAAGTAGGCAAGTAGGCAAGAATTTCAGGAATAGCAGCGGAGAGTTATGTGTTCAGTGAGCAGCGGGAAAAATTCGCGGATCATTAATACCTTCATACAATACAATAAAAATACAATTTGCACCACTTCCCGATGCTGAAGGTGTTGAAGCAGTCTTTTCCAGGCTAGTATTAGGTCTACACACGTTCGTGGTAGGCTGCGGTTATCGAAGCCCCTCTTGCGATCATGAGTATATGTTAGCTTTGCACAGCTATATACAACGTTTTCTTTTGGGAACGAGACTGATATTGCTAGAGGATTTCAAATCTTCCAGATATCAACTGGCACACAATGCAGCATAGTTCCGCTTCCTCAGATGCCTTACTAGATATCATGCTTCAGTTTAACCTTACTCAGATAGTAAACCATCCGACACATGAAACAGGACTGTCGACTCACACTCTTGATCTGATATTTCTTAGCCACCATTTTGCTCTCGGCAGAACTAAAGTAGACGATCTTGATGGAATCTCAGATCACAAATTAATCTTTGGCAGTGTCCCCATTGGCGGCACGCTGTCATCCCCGCGATCGCAAACTACAGTTCTTGACTTTACTAGGGCTGACGATTCAAGCATTCTAGATCACCTGTACTTCGAGTTTGACTCCTTTTATAATCTTGAATGTCGCACAACTGACATTGACACTTTATGGGAATCCTTTAAAAACATTGTATTGCATTGCATTCTGAAATTCGTGCCTTGTAGAACCAAAAAAGTAAAGACACGCAACCCTTGGATAACACGTGACGTTATACATGCTAAACGCAAAGTAATTCGATTGAAAAAAACTCTCAAATTAAAATCTTGCACTAAAACAAGGAAAAACCTCACCATAGCAATACAGTACATGAGAGGTCGACTAAAGGCCGCTATATCACACTACTTTACTCATACGCTAAACAATTTTATAAGAACATTCCTAACAAAATTTTGGAGCCACTTAAATCCTAAGAAAAATACTGATAATCCACTCTCGGAAGAAGAAAGCCTTGAGCTTGCCAGATCTTTGAATGATTATTTTTCTTCAGTTTTCACTAATGACAACGGTACTCTTCCTCCCTTCAGCATTTCGGGAAGGAAACCCATTGAACCGCTAACTGTTACTGAGTGCGTGGTTTTAAATATATTATTAAATCTCGATACAAAAAAGGGCCCAGGACCAGATATGGTCCCAAATCTTTTTCTTAAAAGATATTCCGAATGGATGGCTAAGTATTTATGCACAATCTTTAACAAATCATTAATAACGTGCGCACTCCCACCGGAATGGAAAAAAGCAAAAATCATCCGTATTCACAAGTCAGAAAGCAAGACTGATGTTACTAACTACAGCCCCATTTCCATCACCTGCTCAGTGCCTAAAATACTTGAGCATATTATTCTTAAGCACATAACAATTTTTCTCGAAGATGAACGTATATTATCACCATTTCAGCATGGCTTCCACCAAGGGCTTTCCACGGTAACTCAATTAATAGAACTAATACATAATTTATCGTAACGCATAGATAGCCGAAAACAAACCGACCTAATACTACTTGATTTTTCGAAGTCATTTGATCGGGTTACGCATAACAAACTAATTAATAAGCTTGAGACGACACTAGGTCAAGGGCCTATAGTTAACTGGATAAGAAATTATTTATCAGATCGAACACAGTTTGTAGAAATTAACCAACAAACTTCCCGCATGGTCCAGGTTGTATCCGGTGTTCCGCAGGGAAGTGTACTGGCCCCCATTTTCTTTTTAATTTTCATCAATAATTGAGCCGCTATTGCTAATGTCAACGTACGACTTTCTGCAGATGATTGCATCATTTATAAGGAAATGAACACAGTTGATGACCATCAAACCCTTAACAATGCGCTAAAATCTATAACAAAACTGGTGCACGGACTGGCAGATGACCCTTATCGCTACTAAATCAGCTTGTATGAATATATCAAGGAAGAAGCATAAATCAAATTTTCCATACACTATAAATAACATACCACTCACTACAGTCACGAAACATAAATATCTCGGTCTACTAATAACTGATGACCTCCGGAGGAACGCCCACGGGGACATGATTACATCAACAGCTCTAAAACGACTCTTTTTTATTAGACGACGTCTGCGACTTGCCCCTGCCCAAACTAAACTATTAGCGTGCAACACTTTGGTTAGATCTGCCTTAGAATACGGTAGCGTCGTTTGGTTCCCTCAGACTAATCAAAATATTGCCAAACTCGAAGCAGTTAAAAGAAAAGCTGTCAGATTTATATTTAACAAATACCAAACAACTGACTAACCAACAGAAATAAAGAAACGTGAGGGGATACAAACACTCCAAATACGCAGTAATCTCGCGCGACACAAGATTATGTTTCAACTTATTCACCAGCAATTAAAACTTGACGTTACTAAATATATATCCTTTTCTAAAGCAACATCGACGCGTCACAAACATTCTAATACACTTGACGAGTACCCTTTCCATACTGACTGCTTCAAATACTCATTTTTTTTCCGTTTGCCATTCGTGGATGGAACGGTCTAAACCCTTCAATAACTAGCAGCTCATCTTTAGGAAAGTTCAGCGATGCTATCAAGAGCTCGGTACTTAATTAGCAAATATTTTTGTGTGTGTGTTTTCTGTGTTGCTAATATTGCTCCTATTCTGTGTGCCTTTTTAATGTTAACTTTGTTCAGGTATACACAGACTACTAGTATTGTTTTCGGAACTATTGCGATGTAACTTCTGTCATGACGCCTATGGTGAGATTAATTTGCCTTATTTCGATATGGTTTTCATGCAGTTCGTTGCATTGTTATTCTGCGTTGTTGTATTTTTCGTTGTATTTCTATAGTTAATTCCAGTGCCTTTGTTTTAACCTTACTATTAGTTGTCCGTTTTACGATCTTCACCAAAATGATGTATTTTTGAACTGTTATTACTAACCCTAATTTGCCCTCCTGCAACAATCTCAAATGGGGTTAGCAGTATGTATAAATAAATAAAGTAAATAAATTAATAAATCCGGAAACGAAAGAACAAGAAGCCGAGGTGTAAGGGTCCCAAGGGACCCAATTCATTACCCATTAAAGGAGCTGCCGCGTGCAACGGAGAGTAGGTTGCTAGGTAGGTTGTCCCAATTACAAGTAACCAAGATTTTAAAAAAGACGAAGTCTCCAGCCCCAGTTGAACGAACTCAAGGTTGTTCAGAGTGATTTGACCTAATCTGTAGCATTATGGCGTTCTTCGAACTTGAAACTTAGGTCTCATTAGGTAACGTCTTAGTTACTGAATTCAGGAACGAGGCGTCAATGCAAACGTTGTAGATCATGTCGAAAAACTGCTAGCCGCGCGGTTTTCATCAAGGTACGATTTACTTTACTTTCCTTACTGGCCTTAGAAGAATGCTATCACGTGACCAGCTGCTGGGTCGCATTTCTGTCCCAGTGTGCACTCAAACGCTCATCGGGGAGAGCACTTCAGTAAAAATTGATTTTGTTCTCTAAGACGCGTCTTGGGACGTTTAAGTGGAACCCTGTCACGTGGACACTTTTTTTTTATGTGCGAGTGGGGGTCTAAGGTTGATAAAAAAATTAGTTTACATTAACGGCATATTTGTGGAAACATTTAGTCAACTGTTATGGAAAGTGATCTACAAATTTTTTATTGACACTTTGCCCTTCAAGGTAATAATTAAAAATTACCTGATTAGGCTTAAATATTTCGTGAACTTTCAAGAAGAAAAAAAATACTGCAGACTAGGCCACGCCGCTACTGTGAACAACCCTCAGTTGGTCTCACGCGGCTAGGACGTATATATATATATATATATATATATATATATATATATATATATATATATATATATATATATATATATATATATATATATATATATATATATATATACACGCACTGCTAACGTATACTGATTCCAGACGAGTATTTATAGGCGCTACAAAAAAGCTGATACAGTTCAGCTAAGTAACTGCCTTAAAAAAAGCTGTAGAGAAATTAAGCCTACGCACTTGGTGAACGACGAATCGTACTTCGGATATAGAACTTCGATACTTCGGGTATGGAAAAAAAAAGAAACACGCACATGCGAACAGATACACATTCTATTCCACTGGAGTTTCCAATCAATTCCTTATCCATAGCACGTGGTGCCTTAGCGAAAACAGGTTTTCTTTATATATTTAGTGCTTTAGTTGATTGAAGGAAGGACACGCGAGAGACGCAGAGGCACTTCGTTCCAGGAATGTGGATGGCGGTCTAGTTTTCCGGGAAGAACAATAACTAATCGGAAGAGGGATACCGTCTTCTAGTCTTGATCACGGCAGGGCCCCGAGGAGGATGTCGTCGGAGGCACCCCTAATTTTATGTAGAAATGGTGTGGTTTACATCTTTGCTATGGGTATCTGTATGTCTGGCCAAAAGCGGGATGAATGGTGGAGGAAAGAAACGAAATATTGTAGCATACTGCGCCTTTGTGCCGTTGCTTCATGGTGCTCGTAATGGACGTCCCTTGGGGCGTCGCGTCAACCAAGCCAGTTACCCACCCGATTGCCGCAGGAGAGGTGGAAATAATGATAATAAAAGTAACTGATATCCAAGCGAGAGAATGGAAACGAAATTGTAAAGAATAAACTTGAAAGATTAAATAACTTGAAAAAAAGAAAGAACAAATTTAAAAACCCTCTTTTGTGCAGTTGCTCCAACTCTTATGGTTCATGTCTAAGAAGTGGGAATAGCATGTATTCTGTACTAAATTATGAATTTAATTCCGAATTTTATTCCTTACGTGGACAGCTGAGTTTCCCAGGGCTTTCATTGTTTTTGAAGATCCTGTTTAGAATTTATATATGATGTGTTTATATATGATATGTCTTATGAGATACGATACTCTCCCACTTTTTTCTATGATGCGTACGGCAGTTTGACTTTAAGATGTTTATTTTCAGGTCACTGAATTCATGAACAGCAATGTTTACACGCCTCGGTAAGAGGAATTTGAGTACTCAACAGTATCCAGAAGAGCGTCTCTGTTTGGCCGATATATCGAAGCTGACACGTGGAACAGATTCGTGAACACAGGATCGCAGGAACACAGGGAAACAGCGCACATATTTACATTTGGCCCAACTACGCAAATCCACCTTCATTTCTTGCTAAAAGTCGCCAGTGTGTGTCACCATCTGCTCTTTTGATTGAATTTTCTTAAGCTTCATTCCGAGTTTGCATTCCGAAATAAACACCACGTACCAAATACCCGAGTTGCACATCTCTTCCTTATATATTTACTTTTAAATTCTGGTCAACTATCTGAATTTTATAATGACCAGTGCGTTCATTTTCCTGCATAATGCTTCAGAATTATCTGTGTTGCAATCACAATACGAAAATAAGAATATCGGAGTAGTGATCAGCGTGCCATACACCAAACGGAACGGAATGAAGAACGTCGTTTCTTGGAGGGCGGTGTTGCACGCAAACGTGATGTAAGGGAGCACTTTGTCCCAGTTGCGGTGGTCAGCGTCGACATACATGGACGTCATGTCTCCAATGGTCCTGTCCAGTCTCTCAGTCAGTGTATTCCTTTGAGGACGGTAAGCAGTCGTTTTTCTATGACTGTTGCCCCTGAGACGCAGGACCTCATGTGTAAGAGCCGACGTAAACGCGGTTCCCCGGTCAGTTAATACAACCGCGGAGGCGCCGTGGCGAAGCACAAAGTGGTGAACAAAGAGCTGTGCCATTTCAGCCGCGGTGCCACGGGGAAGGCTCTTGGTTTCACACTAGCGGCTGAGGTAGTCCTTGGCAACAACAATATACCGGTTACCCATGAAGGACACTGGGAACGGGCCTAGTAAGTCCATGCCGACTTGCTGAAATGGAATTTTTGGCAGATCAATTGGCTTCAGAAGTCCGGCCATTTTTCTCGGGGGTGTCTTCCGTCGTTGACACTCACGACAGGTTCTAACCTAGCGTGGGACAACCGCAGCAAGCCGAGGCCTGTAGCACTTGTGGCAAAGGCATCCCAATGTTCTGGAAACACTGAGGTGGCCAGAAGAAAGTTCGTTGTGGCATGCAGCAAGAACTTCCTGACGAAGTGCGGTTGGGACAACGAGGAGATACGCAGTTTCGGTCGGGCCGTAGTGTTTCTTGTAGAGGACTCCATCTATTAAGCAAAACGACTAAAATCTGCGCGAGAACAGTCGGGGCGGAGACGGAGCGGTTCCTTCGAGGTACTCGATTAGAGGCAGCAGTTCGCAGCCGGCCCTCTGGTGGCGGGCAAGGTCGGATGTGGTGACAGCGCCGAGGAAAGCAGAATCGTCGTCGGACTCATCTGGTGGGCACACAAGAGGAGCTCGGGAGAGACAGTCTGCATCGCAATGTATAGCTTGCAACCGAAAGCTACACCGTGCAAGCCACCCCGATGGACCTTTCAGGTTCGCAAGCCAACAAAAGCAGTCATGATCGCTGACTACTTGAAACGGGCGGCCGTACAGGTACGGGCGAAATTTCGTGACTGCCCACACAACAGCGAGGCACTCTTTTTCAGTGGTGGAATAATTCACTTCGAAACGGAACAAAGTGCGACTTGCGTATGCGATCATGCGTTCTGCACCGTCTTGCCGCTGCGCAATCACCGCATCGAGTCCAACATTGCTGGCATCTGTGTGCAGTTCCGTGTCGGCCTCCTCGTCAAAGTGGCCAAGGATAGGCGTAGATTGGAGGCGGGCTTCAACTTCTGTGAACGCTTTTTTTTAGCCGGGCCCCAGAAGAAGGGTTCGGCCTCTTTCGTCAGGCGAGTTAGCGGCTCTGCGAGCTTGGAGAAGTTTTGAACGAACCTACTATAATTGGCGCAGAGTTCCAAAAAAACGGCGCAAGCTTCGTTTACCTGCCGGATGGGAGAATGCAGCAGCGGCGGCCGTCTTTACAGGGTCGGGGCTAACGCTCTGAGCGCCCACACTATGGCCAAGAAACCTGAGCTCTCTAAATGCGAAGTGGCGCTTTTCAGCTTGGGAGACAGACCCGCGAAACGAATTACCTTGAAAACAGCACGCAAACGCTTCAGGTGCTCCTCGAACGTGTCGGAGAAAATCACGACGGCGTCGACATACACAAATCAGGACTGCCACTTCAAGTCGGTTAGTACGGTGTCCATGATACATAATTGGAACGTTGCAGGGGCTCAACAAAAGCCGAAAGGAAAGACCTTAAATTCGTGCAGTCCGTCTTGAGTAACGAAGGCGGCCTTTTCTCGGTCACGTTTGTCGAGTTCGATTTACAGAGCTGCATATATTGAAAGATAAGGCGGGGGAATATATCACAAACCAGTAATGCTCAAACGTTTCTCTAAACAGCTTCATAAAGCTATTTAAGAGTGTTCGGACATGAGGAGATTGAGTATGGGGTTCTAGGTCATCGTCTCAATCAATGTGCTACAGTAGCTTAAACAGCAGGTCCGAGATTTAACAAAACGCACATAACGAGATTTTAAATATATTAAGATGTTCTGAGTATGCATTGTAGGCTTTCAGATAATTGGTGGATAATCGATGGCATATCGAGACAAATAGAAAGGCGTAAATATTCAAGAGGAGAGGTTTGATTTTTGCAGCTAGCGTCTAATGATTCTATTGAATATAAGTTTTGAAAGTTGAACACAGCGTTCGATCTTAGTCCTTGTATATTAGCGGTGTTTATTAATGAACTATTGAACCCGCTAATGAACTCGTTGTATGCAATCATTGTCAGATTTATAGCTTGGCACTTTTTGATCTTCTTGTGAAAATAGGTCGCGCGGTAAATAAGATCAGTAAAAATACGTTTGAAATCTGGCATCACCTGAAAGCAGCACAAACAAATTATCCGCATCAAATCCTTTATTTCCACGCGTGTGCTAAGTGGCGTGAAACCAAAAAACTTTGTCTAGAAGGCGCATTTATTGGCAGAAATTGGGTTGAACATTTATTGGAAGATACGAAACACGCTTTTTCGGAGATTAAGACTGCAGTAATAACAATGTTTAATGCTAAAGAAAAAGGACCATGCAGTCAACCAGCCAAGGTTACCTACATGGACATAAAAAGCGAACGCCAGGTTGTTTATATTCGAGATTTGTTGGTTAGCAACGTTATTTATTGGTTATCGGGTTTGAATCTTAGCAGCCATTTATATGAACTAGACAATTTGGGATTCGGAACTATTCAGTCGAAATGTCTGGTTAACACACCCGCGGTGAATATGAATAGACACTGAGCCGCAATGAAGATTCAGCGTATGAGATGGAAATTTGATGACCCAAAAGACACAAAAGGCAATTAACTCACTTGATATGTCCCAAATCGTTTGTGGGATAGCGTCGCGTGAATGATTTTCTCGTGAGGAAGAGAATTAAAAGAAACTTCAGGAAATAATTTCTCGTTCTATGAGAAGGCAGTTCTTCAAAAATACTTCTGCAGAACTACCCCAATTTTCAATTGTGTATCAAAACGTCCATTCTAGTTCCTTTTCGGCAGAGCGCACATAAGTGTGCATTACAAAATAAGAATTAAAATTAAGCTGAAACCGAATATTCTGAGCTAGGTGCTCGTGATAATCTGGCTTGCAAGTACAGCTGGCAATAAGTTCGCGCAAGTTTTGTGCCTTGGAACTACCTGCTACGGTAAGGCATTCCAATTTTTGTCTCGGCCATGAGTCGCTCCAGCGTCTAGAGGCAAGGATGACGCGAGATATAGGTCTCGTTATCTGTTAACGAGTCCAGAGTGCAAATAGGAGATAGTTGTTGTTTGAACATAGTGAACATGGTGCAAAATAATAAATATCACCTCAGCATCTGCCTATTTTGTACTAACCAAACTGAAAAAAATACGTGGCAAACAATGTGCACTGCGTCTAAATAACTAATAGTGCATCAGAGGCACGTGCTTCTTGCTTTCCCATTGTTTCAAGAAGCTACACGTCGTCCAAGCATATGTCTTCAAAAAATACTTTCGTTGCTCTAGGGGTCACAGCGGAATACCTTTGTCATGAAGCAAATTGAAAGCTGTAGGAAAAAACTGCTCGATAACACGGTACATTCCCATTTATTTTTCATTGATATTTATGTTATAGAAGAGTTAACGTGCTTAACGCATCGGTTTTCGACGTCGAATAGTTCACGGCATTGTTACTTATTAAATTTAAGAAAAAATGCCACCAAAAAGTTGTCGCCTTCTTCTCGATGTGCGTCTTAAACGTATTTGAAATGTCACGCCGGTGTAGGCGCCCCGGCTATCTGTAACCATAAAAGCAGAACGCAAAGGCTAAACCAAGATGTCTTCTTTGCTTGAGTGCACAGAGTGGTTCCATAGCGTGATGTGTGGAGTTCTTCCATGAAGCCTCGCACATTCGAAGTTTTCGTTCGCCTTGCTGGGCTTCCGTTTTTTTTTACCGGAAAAGTTAATTTCTAGAATCAAAAACGAAAAATACTGAGGTACGTTGAGCAGCACTAAGATTTACGCAGGAGAGGCGACACTAGCATAAAAAACGTTATCATTAAAAAGTACGGCGTCATGAACGGAAACCTAAAGCTTCCTGGCCCCAAGAAAACCAAATAGTAAGAGGAAATGCGAAACCGATCGGCCATTTAATTGAAGGAATAAATAGTGAGAGTTAAGGTTAGTGAACAAAGGTACCGCATAAACTTTACATTTATGAGAACAGTAGAAAGTACACTATCATACGCATTTAAGATAATTATAGAAGATCTGACTTTTGTCGCATGACGTTAATATCTGCAATACTGCTTATGTGAACGAAGTGGGGCCAACATGGCATCATTTCACGTTGCTCAGACGCGCTCCGTAATCTCATAATTCAACAAATGACGGCAGCGACCTGATTATAACAGTGAAAGACACCGTAACTGGAGGAAACAAGAAAATAGTATCAGATTACAAGTATATACAAGCGGACCTGATACAAATGAAAGCACAGCCTTAATAGGACGCGAACTTATCATTTCCTGGCGAGTCCGTAGCCTTAATTGCTCTTATATCAATTGCAACTTCTCCCGCCGTTGTCGGAACTAAAAGTAATCAGTTACTGCAGGTAGCAAGAATGAACGAATGGACAGGCGTGGAAGCTTGCATTGTTTGTGCTTGCTTTGGAGAGCCGGCGTTAAGAAAATATACAATGAACTGATTTCCTAGGGGCACACGTGAAATAATTTTCACATTGATGTAAAAATCCGTCAGAAATAGTAATTTCCCGCCTTTTATGATGCTGTTAGCTGTTCCTCACAGAAACCTATGACTATGCATTACTTCAGAACATTTATTGTTATAACGAGCTGATTTTGCCTTTTGAGATGCGTATTTATTTTTTGCGGAATATTTTAAAATCAGCTGAATGAGCCGGGCCTCTTCTGTTTAGGGAATGAGCGAACAAGATTTTTTTGTTAATATGCCTCTACAAATTTGGAGTAATCGACTCTTTTCTTGCCATTTTGTGCCTTTTTACAGGCACACGTGGAAAAGAACTGTTGTAGTGGCAATGTACTTTCTGTAGGAAAATCTCATATGCGCTATACGGGTTTGTTTCACTGTATTCATCATCCCAAACTGTTTCTTCCATTAGTGAAAGGAACTGTCTAATGTTATTGCAATTTATCATTCGTCAAATTCATTTAGTCTGACTCATTTCTTTATCGAAGAAAAAGAAAGTGAAAAAAGGAAGGTGATCGCTTAAACTAGTTATATTTATTCCAGATGTTATCTTATTCGGGGGTAGATTAGTGAAGCACAGGTCTATTAGTGTTCCTGAATGTTGTCTGATCCTTGTAGGCTTGTGCGCAACGTTTTCTGACCCATATAATGACATCAACTCTAGGATTTGTACCGGACTAGCCAACTTATTAAGGCAATCTGCTGAACGTCTTGTTCTGAGGCAATAATCATTGCCCGTGCGCCTTGTTCCTTCCTCACAAAAATTTTTGTATTACAAGACCACGTAGAGCGGTAACTTTGCTCACGTGCTTTTGATTTGGAAAGCCACCAGAGCCGTCTATACAGTGCCGTTAGGCTATCACAAAAGAAAATACCTTCATTATCTTCCTTCACAAATTTATTCTTTGCAAGCCAAGCGGCTTTCGTAGGTCGCCGAGAATGCATTATCAGAATGGTCGGCACTTTGTTAATGTTGGCTGCCAGGCAATGCAGACCGCCTACATCACGCTAATTCAGGAGGGGCAGGTCAAGTTCCTGCGGAAGATTGTTGAGTTTCTCAAGAAGGCTTTCTTTCTAGGTGAAGAGAATGCTATGAATATCCATGTTCTGGCGCCTACTGTACTGCTGCAAGTCACTTAGTTCTGAAGTTAACCTCATCTCTTCCTTTTTGTGATCGTCTGCCCCTAGGACCTGCCCTTCGTGTTTATTACAGGTTTCTATCACATCATCATACTTGTTTGACACATGTTGAATAAACTTTTCAACACTATCAATTGTTCCTTTTAGGTTGAACAGGTCTTCTAATTGCTAGTAAGAGCAGCCAGATGCATATTATTCTCAGAAAGTTGCTTCACGTTGCAGTAAAGTCGCTGCTACGTTGCCCTTTGCGAGAAGCTGGCCTTCAAGCTGGCCTTCGCTTCATCATTCATTGTTTTGAACACACGTTCACTTATGCCTAAACAGTTTCCTTGGTGGTACTCCCAAATATTCTTGAATATGCGTATAGGTTGACGGTCTAAATCCAAAAATCCGAAATAGAAAAGTTTCACATGTCTCAACGGACAATCAAAAAATTTTGAGCAGCTGGAACGCATTGCAAGCCATGTCCAAAACGCGCCATGTTGTGGAGCTATGGTGACGCTGTATTACTAAGGTGATACCAATATCCGCACAATGCTCTGAGCACGAAGGAGTGGTGTAACGAGAAACACGCGAGCCTGATGAATAAAATTGCAAACCCCAGAGTTGTGGTTAAGTAAGACGAATGAAAGATCGATATTTCATGACAGCCCAGTGCTGATCAAGAAGTTTGTTCATTTTAGTTTCAATTTATTATCTACAGTTTTCCAAAAGTTTTTTCATAGTGTCAACAAATAAATTTATAGCTTCTAAGAATCTCTCGAATCCACTGCAGCACTATATTTTTGGCATGCAAAGGGTCCTAGGAGAAAGGTAATTAAAAATGGTTGTCGCGGCATTCGAGCCCAGCTTTGATGACGTTAAGTAACGCTAAGTAATAATGGCAAGAGCATCGCCGTCCACAATGTCAAAATAGTCGTCGTATTTGAAGAAAAAGCCACCAATGGCCGGTTCCACCCAACTTCCTTCTGTGCGCCGGCGCATAATTTCTCCAGTATAGGTAAAGTTATCAATCCTGCGGTCGGCCGTATGCACGGAATGATAATAAACTATGGCCGATTATGCAACTTTTATTCCTGAGGGTACAATCATGCGCGAGCAGTATGACGAAGTCGGAGATATGGAGTATTATATATACGTTGGAGAAAAATTGTGGTGGAGTTAAGTAACACTTGAACAGAGTCCTGCACTTCACTGAAGTGAAAATCGGCATTCAATCTAGTTTACCTAATTCATCTAGTTTTGCCATCCTTACTTCAGGGTTCTTGGTATTGTGTCATCTGAAGCAAACAGTACTTTCCAAACACGGCAGCAGAAGAATGTGGGTCATATTTCAGGCTTTTTACAGCACAAGGGCTTCTTGCTCACATCCTTTTTTTATTCCAAAAACGGTTCGAAAACAAAAAGAATACTGAAATTAGAACGCAGGTTGCCGTGCAATCGGCTATATGAGGCGTCTTTAGTTTAGCTTAGCAGAACACTTCAAATTATTTACTTCAAGAGGGCATGTTTTCTGAACACGGCCTAAAATATATCTTTTTTTAACTCGAGGTATTAAGTCATGTCTCAAAACACCAATAAATGCGCACTATTCGCTCCTAGTTATGATATTCAAAATTTTTACCGCCCACTGCTCTAGCATTCTGTATTTTTCTCTATCTTTTTTCTCTAACGCACAGATATAAGCTCAGCCACATGCTCATGGTCATGGTTAATATCCATTGAGATCTGGGAGGGCATCCGAGGGATAGCTGTATTGAATATTTTTAGACTTTGGACGAATGTACTATGAATAGCCAAGCAAATGTTCGAAAATAATTCTTTTTAATATTCATAATGGCTTTACCCAAGAACGTATGTGCCTGTGTTTTCGTGTTCCTTTCACTTGCGCCTCTCCTGTGTATTACGGGCTGGATTACGCATATTCGAGTAGCTGCCGCCGTTTTGTGAATTCTATGCATTTTGTGTTGGTTTTTATAAGAAAGTCTCTTCTCGATGATAATCATTACATGCATTTTATTTTCGAACAGCGTCTCACCTGTCTCCAAGAGTCCATACGTGTTCGCGGAAGTTTCCAGTTGCTTACATGCTGGTATGTAGTATAGAGTCGATCACGCTTGTCCACTGCGCTCGAGCGGTGTGCTGCGGAGCAAATGAAGTTAAATCTTATCGCAGTTGCTTTGCTTACGGTAAGGCGCTGGTGCGTTTGTGTTTCACATGAATATTAGGCTGCTCTTCAGCGCAAGTATTATCAGTGAATGTCAATACCTAGTTTGAAGTTTAGCTTCATTTCCACCGCACTGCACCTCTCGAGCGCTCTAGACAAGTGTTGAGTTGAGTTGAGTTTAATGGCGCATAAGCGGCTAAGGCTCTCATGCGCCAAGCTCAAGGTGTAAGAAGTTGTTTTCTGGATAATTTTACAAAGGTATAAAAAGTATGGGGGGTGTAGAATGCCTAAAACGTTATACCCTTCAGCCCAGTACTGAGAACAAAACAAGATATTAAAGGTTTCAAAGGAGGCTGGTTACCCTCATCAGCCGTCCTTGGCTGGGCAAGGACTGGAGGCCCCCAACCAATCAAGATAAAAACCTCAGAACTTTTCTCTAGAATGCAAAAGTGGCTGAGGTGCATCAGGCAAAGTACTGGGTCATGTTTTACATATCTTCAAGAACACCAGCTTCTGTTAAAAATCTAAAAACCCATGACATGTCCGCAATTGCATTCTCACCTAAAATAAGTGATGGACGAAAAGGGATGCGTTGGTTATAAAAGGGAGAGAAGCACTTTTTCCGTTGCTTTTCTCGTTTAGAACATGAAATTAAAATGTGACTGACTGTAAGTTCGTCTCACATGTACAAACTGGTTTGTCTTCTTTTGTTAGCAGGAAGTTGTGAGTAATGTGTGTGTGGCCTATACGGAGGCGACAGATAATGACTTCGTTGAAAAGTTTCTGATGCACACATGACTTCCACTCACCGAGCACTGGTGTTATTAAGTGTAGCTTGTTATTTAATACGCTGTCCCAAGAGGATTGCCAAATTTTCCTTGCCTTACATTGTAGTAATTTCATGCAATCTTTATAGGGCACATTTGCATTTTTTATTTGCTTGCCACGAGCTTGAGCAGCGCGCAAATCTACTCTTTTGTTGCCTTTTATAGTGACATGACTTGGTACCCAACAGAGTCTAATGTTTTGTCCTTTATCTATGGCTGTTGTGATGTTGTGTATGAGGTCGCCGAGAAGCGGAGTTATTGCATTTCTAGAATGAGTGCCGTAAGCACACTTGGCGATCTGCGTAAATAATACTGTTGCCGAGGTTCTCATTTACTATTTTTTATATGGCCACACAGATAGCGTAACATTCCGCAGTCAAGATGGAAGCACACTGTGGAAGTCTTACTATTTTATTTCATTTCCCCTGTACCACTACGGTTCCAACGTAAGCGTCTGTTTTTGAACCGTCTGTATAAAAAGCTGCGATATTACTGTACTTTTCTTCAAGTGCGAGGAATTCTAGCATTATATGTTGTTGCGGAATTTCTTTTTTACGGAAGTGTGTAAGAGTGAGATCACAGATTTTGGGAAAATTGTACCACGGCGGAAGTGGAGCTGGCCATCGAGAAATGCTTGGCAATATATATAGTACGCCGAGATTCTGGCACATGTCTTCAAATCGCAAGAGCAGTGGACGGGTAGCTTGCAGTTTATTGTTAAAGAGTACTCTAGATGGGCACTCTGTATCAATGAGGTAACAGATATATTTGTGGAGTGAACGGATTCTTAGAATGTACGAGCGTGTGAGCATCACTCTTCAGTCTGTAAGTGACGATTCGTTGGTTTCAACATAAGGACTTTATAGGTGACGTCCTGTAAGCACCAGTTGAAAGGCGTAAACATGAATTGTGCACTGGGTCGAGTCGTTTCAAATACGATGGTCTTGCAGAACCATATACTATACTGCCGTAGTCTAAACAGGATCGTACCACAGAGCGGTAGATTTTTAGGAGGCTTGCAGTGTCATAACCCCAGTGTTTATGTCAAAGGACTTTGAGTATATTCAGTGATCGGGAAGTTTTCTTTTTTAATGCATTAATATGAGGCAGGAAAGTGAGTTTTTTGTCAAATGTTACACCTAAAAATTTCTGCTCATTTTTTTACGGGTAACTTGGTGTCAATCCGATGTAGGGTCGGATCTGCCTATAATCCTCGTTTTAATGAGAACAGAATTGCCGCTGATTTTTTGGGGGGAAAACCGGAAACCATTTTTATCCGCCCATGCTGCTAGTATATTTATGGTCAATTGTATTTGTCTTTCACATGTGGATACATTAGAGGGTGTGGCAGCTATTTGAAGGTCGTCTACATAGACCGAGTGCGTAACGGACCTTGGGATTATTTTCGTAAGAGAGTTCATTTTCACAACGAAGAGAGTTGTGCTTAAAATGCAGCCCTGAGGTACTCCGTTTTCATGAATGAAATTTCTCGGAAGGGTTGTACCCAGGCGCACAAGAAATGAACGATTAGATAAGAAATCTTTTAGGCAGTTCAACATTCTTCCTTGGATGCCATGCTCGGCAAGGTCTTGAAGAATCCCGAACCGCCAGACCGTCTCGTATGCCCTTTTTAAATCGAAAAATACAGCGAGACAGTGTTGCTCATGAATGAAAGCTTCTCGAACAGCATTTCTAAGACGGACTAGGTGATCTGTTGTGCAGCATCCCTTTTTAAAACCACACTGATGGGTATCAAGAAGTTCACAGGATTCTAGAAAAAACGTTAATCTTATATTAGGGACACTTTCACAAGATTTTGAGAGGAAACTAGTCAGTGTTATGGGTCTGTAACTATTAAGGGAGGTTGGGTGTTTTTCAGGTTTAAGGAACGGTACAATAATAGCTTTTTTCCAGGCTGCAGGTATTTTGCCTGATACCCATACTTTGTTAAAGAATCTTGAAAGTGCCTCTACAGCAGGCTTGGAAAGATGGGCAAGCATTTCATAGTGTATTTGGTCGGGTCCTGGAGCAGTTTTTTTACCGGCAGACAGTACAGTGTTGATTTCTTGGAGTATAATAAGAGTATTATATTTTTCATTAGTACCTCCACTTGTTGGGAGCTATTGTTTTTCGGCTATATTTCTGTGTTTTATAAATGGCTGCGTATAGTGTGATGAACCGGGAACTACAGCAATGTGCTCCCTCATTATGTCAGCCTGTTCTCCTAAACTCGTTTATGGGCCAGGTGTTGCGAAAACAAGAATTCTGAAATGTGAGTTGCGGCCATTCAATGTTTGAACTTGCCCCCACATTTTTTTATGTGGTATAGCTGTTTATAGAAGAGACATAAGTTTGCCATGATGTTTTCTCAGCATTGCGCCGGATACCTCTCGCATGTGCTCTTTCCTTTTTGAAAAAAAAAAGGTTTTCATGAGTTGGGTATCTGTGAAAGACCCCCAAGCTTTATTCTGCAGTTTTTTTGCCCACTTACATTCTCGTGTGTACCAAAATTTGTGGTTCTCGCGCACCACTCCTGTGGATTTTGGAATTGATACATGTGCAGCAGAACGAATGCATGTTGTGAGAATTTCATTTATCTCATCTATGCTGTGTTTTTCTAAAATTATATACTGTAAACTGGCTTTCTTTTCAAACAAATCTAAAGCACTCATTTTCCCCGAGGATGGGAAGCAGTATGTAGGCTTACCCGAGTTCAGCACTAAGACATTAGGGGATAGAATAAAATCCTCGATGAGGTACCCTCTAGCGTCCGTTTTCTCGCTTCCCCAAAAACTAGAATGTGCATTAGTGTCGTCAACTACCAGGTATGGCTCTGGTAGCTGCATTAAAAGACCCTCTAAGTCAAGAAGTGTTATTTTCAGCTGTGGCTCAATATATACAGAGCACACTGTGATGATTTTATGTGCAAGCAAAGCGGCTGCTATGGCCACAAGTCTTGTCTTTAGTTTAAACTCACTATCCTGGACAACGTTTTTCACTACAATTGGCACACGTCCTGACTCCCTGCTCGCCTGTTGTCGGTCGCGGCGGAAAACAGTACAATTCTTAAGAAATTTATTGTTTTGAGGCCCTTAATTTGTCTCTTGTAGACATAACGCAACAGGAACGTGTGCTCGCAGGATATCTTTTATGTCACTGTGATTATTCATAAGTCCTCTATAGTTCCACTGCAATATGAAAGCCATCTTAATTTTGTTTTCCTATGTAGTTAAAACTAGATCAAGTTTTTTATGTCCCCTTAATTCGGGACCTGTCTTTTTTTGACCGATCCAGAGAGCTCCGCCGATCATCCGACGTGAATGGCACGGGGCTGCCCTGGGTTGTGTCCATCGCCTCCGCAGAGGTGCTGGACGACAGAGCAGAGGGCACGTGGACATTATAGTTGGACCTCGACCTGTGGGAGGAGGTCTTGGGGGCCATGGACTATGTGGCGCTATGTGGCGGTAGTGTCAAAGAGATGTGCATTGCGTGTGTTGGTGTGGACAACGTTATAGCAGAAATGGGGCACTAGAGCACTACTTGTTGCCGTTAACAACATATTTGCGGAAACGTGGCACTCGAGCGTAGGCCGCCGGCGTACATTGGGCAAATTGGCATTTACGATGAAAATTATAAGACGCGCATAACTGGTTACCTGGGTCAGTAGACACCTCATTCGCGCTTTCGGGTCCGTGGCTGTGGTGTGCACCTGCAAAAAAACTGTGCTTCAGCATAATACTTCGTACTGATAAACCACCAGCTAGTTTTTTCACATCCGTTGAAGAAAGACGCCAGAATGTGGACCTCTGTCTATGATGGTCATCACTGTGGCTACCAGCATTTCCGGAATTATTGTAGCTTCTCGCAACAGCATTTACGACATTAGATATTTCTGTAGGTGTTACATGCACCTTATCTCGAAGATTCATTGTCGCCTTAAAGTTTAAAGTTAAGGCCACCTTAACCTCGACATCGCTGAGTGCAGGGCAATCGACTCCACCTAGTTGCTAAAATTTTTTGGTCACAAGGTCGACCAATGAAGAGCTTGCATGAGTGTCATGCAAAGCTATTGGTATTCTTTCGAAAGCGTTCTACAGCATTGATCTCGCACCACCCGAGAAAATATCACGATTCCTCTCAAGGATACCAGGATTTACTTGGCTCACAAAACGAGCTCGTGATCTGCTTACATAACGAAGATCTACTAACTGCCGTTTTCAACTATCGTCTAGGAATCTTTTCATATCCACTTTTGAGGTGACGCAATGCTTGCTGGGGTATCGAACACGTTTACTGAGCCATGAATCTCTAACCAAAAGTTTTATTTTATTCAGCACTGTAGCTATATGCGTCCGAATTCGGGCAAACCCTGAAAAAATGTGTATATTTATGATTGTTAGTTTAATATGACGCAGAATGACTTCTTGCAAACGCTGGAGTCTTCTAGCCAATGTCATATCAGTGCGCCCATAGTGCAAACCTAAAAATAACAAAGAGAACTTCTAAAAGGTCAGCAGCAGGATTGACAATGTTATCTAGAACTTGTATTCACCGTATGATAGATGGGTTGGTACAGTCTCAAAACCTAAGAATTATCCGCCGCTGTTCTGAAATCACAGCGCAATGCGCTGCGTTCAGAGGACATATAAGCCTTAAATCGACTCGATTTTCCTTAAAAAACAAATGCAAGAAAAAAAGTTCAGAACGTCACGTGCTCCAAAACTGGATATATATACGAGCTGTTCTTCTTAGAAAGTACAGGCTCCGTATTTACGAAGCTATTTTCTGACTGCTGAGAAAAATGAGCCCATTTTCGATAATCCTCTTTTTGACTCTTGGTGTCAAGGCTTTTGCCCGTCCTCCCACGTTCGATGACCTGCACAGTGTAAGAAATTTTATTTTAATAATGTTCATAGAGATTGTTGATAGCTCAGAGATGACATCAACAACTCGTTTCGCATAGTACTGCACTGAGGTGCTCATTTTCACGCGAGTACATAATATTAGGCATCCATTTGCACTACGCTTTAGAATTTAACGGAAAATACAAGGAATAACGAACGGACATGTAGATTGTAATGAGCCAAGTGGACAACTGCTGTAGAGCAGTCCTATTGTTAATTATACTTTATCCGCCGCCGCGGTGGCTCAGTGGTTATGGCGCTCGGCTGCTGAGCCGAAAGGCGTGGGCTCGATCCCGGCTACAGCAGCTGAATTTCGATGGAGGGGAAATTCTAGAGGCCTGTGCACTGTGTGATGTCGGTGCACGTGAAATAACCTGAGGTGGTCGTAATTTCCGAAGCCATTAAGTAAGGCGTCGCTCCTAGCCTGAGTCGCTTTGCGATGTTTTGTGACACCATTTTGTCGAAGGACAAATTACGAACTCCTTATCTACTGGCGTCTGTAAATCACAACCTTTATGCACTCGTTATTTACTGCATAGCTTAAATGGTTGGGAGAAATATCTTCAGCTTTCGAAGCTAGCAATTCCGAAGTCGTGAGCTCTAACTTTTAGGGTTAGGCTCCTTTTGTTATTACAGGCGTGTAGCGCTCCGTAAGTAATATTCATATGAGATTTTAGAATTTCGAAAACGTGGTTACCTTCGGTATTGTAGACCAACAAATACTGGCTGCATCGCGCCAATATACATCCCTTTTCTGCAAGCCTGCAGGCAAAGCAACCTCTCCTGTGCACGTACCTCGTAGAAGTAATCAAAATCTGTTGGGCCACAGCGCCTAGGATAACAGCGTTTTCGTCATTCCTAAAGTTGATATGAATATTACAAACCATGAGAATCACACCTCCTAATATTTAAGGAGCCTAACCGTAATAGTGGAAAAGTTAACTGTTCAATGTTAGACAACATATTAGCACGTCTTAGCTGCATTCTGGAGTACTACACCACCGACAAGGATATGCCGATAAAAATAATCTAACGAAAAAAAGCTTGGATATAAAATTCTGTAAGGTCCTAGGCGAAACACTTTATATAATGTTTATTGTACTGCTCTCTATCTAACTGTTATTGCACAAGTTTTAAGGAACAAGGTTAAGTGACAAATACTACATTGCTGCATCAGTGTAAGTCTTACCTGCGGCCTGCACTGCAATACGTTTCAATATGTACGGAAAGAATGGGTAAGAATGAAAAAAAAAGTCTTTTCAAATTGATTTAATGATTGCATTCTGCTGCTGGTCACATCGCCATAGGACGTCAGTCAACGTTGCTCATGTTTATTTTTACTTCCTTTTAGAGGAATTGGTTTTAAAGAGAGAAATGAAAACATGATTCATTTCTTGCGCATGGAAGTCAGAGTTGGACTATTCTTTGGTGATTGCATTTGATATTAAGGAACCATCTAGAAGCCATATTTCGCACACAAATGTACACAACTCCATAACCCCAGCTACAAACAATCCAATAATTAGACCTGTGCGTTTTTTTTTTTTTGGCGGGGACTTCCTGTTTCTCTGCCGATTATTGTGCGCATATTGAAAAAAGGTCTGCTGCATGGAGTACCCGCTGCCACGAGTCACACATTATTGGTGCTCGGAAATCGTTGCGAGACATAAAATTATAATTTTTGTTTTTGGGTTAGCCACTGTTGAACAGAAAGTGCCTATTTTAAATGGTATACTTAGTGAACATGCGTCTGTTAACAGGTCAATTCAGTTGATATACTCAGCTTTTCCTCCGTTCAAACAACACTTCAAAAAACACTAGATAGTTCCCCAAATATCGGGTCCTGTGGCGCGGGTATAGAGCCGGTATATTATTATAAACGGGCATCTCGCGTTATTTCTTTTTGTGGAAACGTGCATTCGGAATTGTTTCCCGATGAACATTCCGAGATGTGGTGAATGCGAGTTCACTGGCTCACTTGCGCTAACACCACTACTGGTTCTTTTTATTCTGCTATGTGTGTCCTTTACTTGATGTTGTCACTTTGGTGAGAAACCCTCTCTATCCAGATTAAGATTAGGAATACGGGAG
Source organism: Amblyomma americanum (assembly GCA_030143305.2). Lineage (NCBI taxonomy): Eukaryota > Metazoa > Arthropoda > Arachnida > Ixodida > Ixodidae > Amblyomma > Amblyomma americanum. Next base: position 163,308 of record JARKHS020026708.1, on the reverse strand, counting down.
TAATTAATCACCAACAACTTCGAAGCACAGCTGTAGCCTACAAGACTGGGCTCCCGTCGTTCAAGATTTCCTGATTAATAAACATTGTCTTCATATGCGAGAACCTTTCGACAATAAAATACCCCTAAATGATTTTTCTAAACATACTATCAGCAGACGAATTTCTTGGAGGAACCTGAAAACTTTATTTTGAACAAACAAGTGTATACGGGTAAGTATTTTTAGTAGCTCTGCCTGTAGATGCTATCTGGTCTGACTGTCGCCAGCGATAACAGTATACAGCCCTATTAGAAATTCAGACGTTTCAGGCAGTTGGATCGTGTCTGTACGGCGAGATGAATTCCTCTCCGGACACAGGCCGTCCGTAAATTTTGAATGTGTGTTACTTCCTTTCGCTAAGGGGGAACACTCGTATTTCGTGTCGTTATTTTATCGTTTTCCTTACTTCTGTTCTAACCACAAAGTTTCTAGTAGAAAAATACAACAGTTTAATAAAGGATCGTGTGCTTCCTATCAAGAACAGAGTAATCTTTGTATATTAACAAATAAATTATTTCTTTCGAAAATAAATGTGTAATTAGCCATGCTGCAAAAATATTCGGAATTCAGAAGTCTCATTTTTTATTGATTCTTTTGCATATTACGAGAAAGCCGAGTGATTACCGAACATTTTTTATTTAATTGTTGAAGCTTTGAGGGGTGGGTGATTATTATGATTTTTTACACGCGTATATAAATTTTGACAAAGCGAACATTGGCTTCCGTAGAAAATTCACTAGGCGCAAGAATGGCACTCATGTAAGTATTCTATCGCAGGAATCTGATTCCACGTGTTTGGATATTGGCATATACTGAAGGCAAAGTTATTTGGGCTAAAAAGTTTCGAAAAGAGACTGATGAATATATAGCCAGCAATAAAAAAGGAGCGAATAATGAGATGTCTCCACAAATCTACGATTTACAAAAAACTTCCTTGTAACTTTTCTACTTCTTTGCTTATAATAAACTAGGACGCTGTCTGAGTACAAATCAAGAAGCTGGATGTGCCTGTCGTCAGCACACGCGACACAGGTCATTGCAGTTATTAAAAGGCGGGCGCCTGGTTGTATTTTCAACGTCGGAGATGGCCTAGTATCCTAAGTGTGTGTATGGGGGGGATGGGGTGCACGATTAATGCACTCCTGACTCATATAGGCACCACAAAAAGTGTCAGGAGTTTACTGTAGAGAATGACATGCACTCATTTAAAATTCAGCCGTCGGAAGGCTTGTTATAAGAATTATTAAGTATACTTTTTCCAGAACTATTGTCGACAGCTTTTCTTTCCAGCCCGCAATGATGTAATTTCTCTACATGTGATAAGAAGAAAACGCCCCCCCCCCCCCCCCTATATTTCGTTTTAAGCTTTCGCTTAAGCCTATTCTACGGTAACTTACAGGGCTAATTCGCATAATTGTATGCAAGTGCGTTAAGTGTTTTATGTCCTGAAGTGAACGTTATGGCCTGAAGTGCAGCTCAAAAAGCACGCCGAAAGCTAGCTTTTGTGAGCGCGGCCTCAAGGGAAGAATACGCTGCAAAAATAAAGCTAGCTATTTAGGTCATCTGAAACAAAATGGCCGGCGGCAATACATTGTTACACTAAATTTATTATGAACCTTCGTACCTAGTTGACTTTAGTTTTGATGTGCACATTTTGATCCACAGGTTTTAAAAACCGATGAGAGAATTTACATGGTTCTGCGAAGTTATGACAAGGAATCCACAGACGACCAAATACACACTTGCGCTTACGCTCAACAGAAATCCCTTTCACAGAACCGGTACGACTTTATCAAACATTTCAAGGTTGACGACAAAAGGTAAGTGTACCGTCAACGTATAATGCGCGCATTAAAGTAAAAAAAAATAAAACGGGTAAAGAAGATATCATGAGTGAAGCATTCCACCATCTATTCGACATCCGTTGTGTTGTTTTTACAAGTAACAATATGTTTATAGGATTATTTTTTATAATTCTTCCTTTAATATAAAAAGCGCATCTTATGAACATTACCGCACTCAATCGCTTCCATCTTTTTTTCATGGCGCAGGCAGGCATTAATTAAAACCTAACAGCATAACTAGATTATTTCGTTCCGTAGCAAATCGACTCCAGTTGATCGACATCACCAACATTGCGACGTTTCCTCAGCTAACGTCTAGAACACGAGCACTCAGGTTATTTCGCTGGCAGAAATCATGAAAAGTTACATGCGTGGCTTGCAGATTATGATAAAGATTTTATGCAGTAACTTGCCACTCAACGCTTTTTGAGCGCCCTTGCCATACCTTTTTTCACAAACCGTCCAAAATTATAAGTGTGCACTCGCTCGCCAATGGTTTACGCTTCATGTGTCCGCTAATGAGAAATTTAAATGACATGATTATATGATCGACACCTCACTGTGCGCTTCAGCACCAGCACATAAAGGGATAGGCGTCTTACAGGCTATCAGGCACAAACGTTTGCCACAAGCCCAGATAGAAAACAGAGATCAACCGGCTATCTGAACTGGTGAGCCAAATAACCATTAGGCAACAGCTCGCTACATATAAACGTGCGCTTTAAAGCAGCCACTTCACGTTCCTACTCATAAGCCTTTGAGCATACAGAAGTAAACACGGTAGGGTGAATGCAGGTCAAAAGGAATTGCGAGTACACCGTCATGTCGACCCCGGGCAAATGAAGAGCTTAGAAGCTAATCGATGCGAGCAAGAGCAAAGTTTTTTTTCAGATATAGCGCTATAATGTTTAATTCGTTGTTAGGCTTCCTGGAAAGATCGTAGCATTTTTTGCATGAAAAGAAAAATAGAGGCCTTAAAAACCGTAACATTATCCGGGCTCTTTCACTTGAGCTATCCCGCTGATTTTAATCAGCAAAATTGCTCCACTGTTTCTCTTGTGAAGAATGTTAACCGTCGTAGTGTCAAATCAGGCCTTTCAGACTATTTCCTTCCCGAGCATTTGATTACTATGTCTCGGACAAAGAAGCAGGCGGTTGCAACATGTCAGTGAAACAATAGACACTTTTTGTTGTTGCTTCAACAAATGATTGTGTGGGCGGGCCCAATCTTGCAATGAAATTGCAGACACTTTTTCTTTAGTTGTGCGCACGCTTTCACGCAGACGGCAGCTCTAGCTCTCGTATCAGCTTTCAAGCGGCATATTACACGATATGAGAATACATAAACCTTAGCGAAATGTAAAACAAGTCAAAGAAACTGGTGATAATAATGTTATGATTTAAATTCTTTTTAGGGCCTCATTATTTGGTTCTACGTAACGCCTCAATGCTAAATATGGGGTATGAGACATTCCACAGAGCAGATGTCCAGAATTATTTTCGTCTCCTGTGGTTCTCTGACATGGGCTGACATTAAGAACGCCTGCTGCCGTGTTTCGCATTTCGCCGTCATCAAAGTTCAGCTGCCGTGCTAAGGACTCAATGTGGCGTCCTCGTATCCTCGCCCCCGATGCCTAAGCCAAAACCACTCAGTCTTCGTGCCACACAAGTCAGTAACCCTGTACATTATCTTTATCTCTTCGCAGGACAGATCTTGAATTATTTGCGGATCTAATTCCAGAGAAGCAACCGAAAAATGGTCCAAAAATGCACGTCCACAATAAGCCAGGTAAGACGAAATACAGTACTACGTTTTCGTCTTTTGTTCTTGTCAATATACTAAGAAAAGTTGGCGTACATAGTAGCGTTGAGCCCGCGACGTTCAATGTGTTGCGAACACTATAAGTACAGCAACCTCGATACTTTTCCTGCTCAGTCGAAACGTTAAAACCAGACGTACACACTTCTTCGGGATCAAGTTGCAATTATTCATGGAAACACTGAATGCAATACAGCGTCGCTTTTGCAAGGAAGGAAACTGAACTACAACAAAACGTTAAATATGACACAAAGCTGTAGAAATTCTGTGAACGTCGCTGGTATGATGACCATGTGCACTGCGTGGCAAGCACTTAATATAGATATGATTAGCAGCAACCGTATCATCAAATTACCTCAGAAACGAGACCTAGTTGGCACTTATAGTTAAATTAATGAGTTAAGGTAAGGAAACTAACCATCAATGTTGCAATTTAAAGCTCTATTTCATGTCGAATAATGAAGTGGCTACACTGTATTCGGTCGCAATCGGTATACGCAGGCATTTATCATTTCGCCTTTTTCTTCATCACGTCCATTTTCTTTCAAATATGTCTGTATAAAAAGTCATCCTGGCAACACCACTGAACTGATGTGCAGGTTGTGCTATGCTCCGTGCCTATTTTTGTAAGCACAAGCTTCTGCCCTTGATTTTCAGGATCAAAGGGAAGAGAATACACATTGCGGTTTTGGGAATCGGCCTCCAGTTGCGCTATATTCACGTTTACTAATAAAGGTAAGTGTAAAATAACGAATTTTTAATTATTTTGCTACAGCCGAAAGTTTTCAGGATAATTTCACAAAAATCAGGTTCGGAGGATTTTCTTCCTTTGTTAGCCCGCGAAAGCTATGTACTGAATTAGATGCCGTGAACGTACACCAGTGAACGTAGACAGGTACACCATTCGTCTTGTTAATTGAAAAGCATATTAGTGTGAAGATTTCAAGTATTCTCTTTGCAATCCCACTCAAAATTTCACGGCATTAAATTTGTCTCAATATAACTTAAAAAATGCAAAGTCCCAATATTTCTTTTTTTTTTGCAGTGGGTACGAATTCATAACGCGTTGCTGGCAATTAAGCGTTCGTGAATAACAACCATTTTTATTTTACCTATGAGTTAATTTAATGTTCAAGGCAAGGAAAGAAATCTGCCACCTGCATGTACGGTAAAATTCCTATTAGCATTCTACTAACAAGATTATCAGATCCCGTTCGGTTCTTAGCTCGTACACAATGGACACGAACCTAACGCTTTTCCACCACTCTACCCGGCAATAATAGAGCAAGTTTACAGTTACACTTCTGCAAATACACCAACCGTTTGGCTACGGCTCGAAGCAGAAAATTTTCTCATAGCGTTTTTATTTCCACGTGATAGAGCAAATATCACTAATTTCTGCCTTAGCTTCGCATACCGTAGCTTGTGGGATAAGTTGTGGCGTGCCTGCTTTTAGAAAACGGTTTTAATCTTTCGAATTGAATGTTTTTTTCATCATCCTGGCGTGTTTTCTTGCAGCTTACGTCATTTTCATCTCACATGATTTTGGTTGAATATGCTGTGATCTTTTTTTCAAGTGCCTTTACTCATCGTTTTAACCAGCAGCGCTTGTTCCTGTCATCCGATGCTGTTCCTTTAAGGTTCTTTTTGTACACTTTTGTAAGCAAAATTTCCTGCGCGTTCAAAGAAATAATAGTTTTAACAATTTTTATTCTTTCGTGTTCACTTTGCTGTAATGACCTTTTCTATTTGTCCTGGTTTCCTCGCCTTTACAGAACTTTTTTCACCCTTTGAGCACCCTTATTTTCACCACATCATAGTATCATGTTCATACTTGGTGCACCCTAATTTTGACCACATTATCGTATCATCAGCACCTGGGCTTGAATACATGTGGCGCTTAAATTTCAATTTCATCATGTGTTGTAAATATCATTAATGGATAATTATAAGACTGCTCTGATGAAGATTGATCACGTGCGCTAAATGTCACAAAAATTTAGTTTCACACGAGTTTATTTACCAGAACTGAAATCTAAATGATTACTAAGTATAAGAAAGAAAAAAGTTGGCTGCGGTTTAGCTCCGGTTAAACCTGGAAGAGTAGCGAGAGCTACATGCCCTTGGCGACGCCCCCATCAAAGCGCCTATCTTATACACAGCGAGACGTCCCAGATGCCTGCCATTTTGTCACTGTGCATGAGCACGAACAGTGAGGTAAGCGGCGTCTGCGAGCGGCGGCGAGGCGCGCCAGATGTGCGCACGGTGACGTCATGATCATGTGATCTCAGCGCGGTGCCACGGCGCAAGTGGTGCCACGCGACGAGGCGAAGCGGCTGATGTAGTGTAGCTCTCGCCACAAAAATAAGATGCCTTGGTTGGATCAGAACCCACGCCAACGCAATTCCATGTCCGGTGATGTGCAGAGCTTCGGTGGCGGCAGTTCAATTTTCTGTTTTCGGGGCTCTAAATATCTAAATACCTAAATATCTATGCGATTGAGTCTTAATACAAGCTGTTCCGTGCCATACCAATCATACAAACCCGCTTGGACGATGCGTAACCATTTTCCGCGGATTTTAAGTGCATCTGTAGATGTCGTTAGTGCTCCTGTCAGGCGTATTGTTCCCGCCCTATAAATGTGAACGTGTTTAAATGGAAGACAAAAGTTGCACAAAACCCGGCTTGTGCCAATAAACGTTGGTAATGCAGATGTCTTGGAGTCAACGTGAGCTAAGGACTCATAATCATGGCTGTAATAATAATTTCCAAACCCTCTAGAGAACGTCATCTTACGCACCAGTATGATTGTATTTTTCAGATGGAAAAACTGAATGTGAGATGTACAAGCGACAGGGTAACATTTACCAAAGTTCAGCAACTTGTGACAACAAATTCGACAATCTGTGTCACAATCGCCAAAACTATACTGTTCAAGCTGGCTGCGAATAAGTGAAGACGTTTTACATTTTCGATCTTCAAAGCAGAATTTACAAATTCGAAAAAAATAAAGAGTGGTACTGACTTGTCTCCTTTCTGCGCCTATATTAGGCCCTTAAATATTCAATGTAAATCGAGCATTGAAGACGATAAGTTTCTTATAAACTCCACCGAAAAGAATGGATGCCAGGGAAATAAATTCTGTATTTCGTATTCACTTCGATCAAGTCGACACTGAAGTTATTAGCAAGCACGTAACAACTTTAGCTTTGTGTTCGGTTTAGCGGCGTATAAGCATCCAAGGGCGTCATGCGCCAAACATAAGGCATAGAAAATTGTTTTGTACACAATCTTATAAAGTCTCGAAGAACGGGGGTGTAAACGGCCTAAAAAGTTATTTCGTACCGTCCAGTGAAGTTAAAAGGCAACAATTTTTTTAAATGGCTAAGGGAAAGCTTTAAGGGGGGATGCTAGTCTTAAGAGTCAACTTTTGAACTACTGCGCCAATTGTGAAAAACTTTTTCGGGGATGGTACATCTACTTCCCACTACACTATATTCAAAATATCAGCTGCCTAGCTTAAACAGAACAAAAACGTTGTAGCTGTCATATTAAGCAATCATAAAAACAATAATTGTTTTTTATTGGGGAAAGGAAATGGCGCAGTATCTATCTCATATATCGTTGGACACCTGAACCGCGCCGTAAGGGAAGGGATAAGGGAGGGAGTGAAATCAGTAGTGTCAGTTTAGGAAAACTATCATTCAAAAATAATAGAGATATACTAATAGATTGTGACTTGATACCTTCTAGATTGTTTATAGTGCGGCCATTCTCATGTTTCTGTACCATATCTGTTAAAACGTCATCACTCTAAAAACCAAGTTCAATTATTTTGTTGTCAGTATGTCAGACACCTAAAATATTTTCTGTTAGAAAATATTTCGCGACCTAAAAAGTACCTAACTTTGTTCCTGAGAAATTTTCGCTCAAGAAACCACATTGAAAGTAACTTTTGGAGATGTAGTTGGCAAATAGTTTTCCTAATGGTTTTGCTTTCCCGAAAAGTGCAAACTGAGAAAAATCAGTTCAAAGATTTCAGAATATGCTATTTTATTTTGGGGTAAAAAAAAATTAATCAATGTGCTCTGTCCTATAGGTCCGGCCCTCCTCTTCAACACGATGCTGCTATGTGGGAAATTCTTCAAGCCTTCTTTTCATTTTTTTTTTCAGATTTAGAGGTGCCCATCGTCCTTGCTCGTGAAATACTTTGATGGGTTGCTCGCTATACATGCTTCATTGTTTGGACCCCATGTTCTAGTTCCAGGTTGTCAAACACCCTCTTGATGCCGTGTGCACCCTCTTTAAAGTCTAGTACAGCCAAGGCTGCTGTAGTCTCCGTGGTTCTTAGTGATGCAAATTCGGTCTCCGGGTGATGAACCCTCATCGGAGATTGAAGGGTTCGCTTTGGTCGCCGGCGGCAGGCTTGAGCATGGCGAATGCACAAACAGACGCTCACTTGCTGGTCGTCGCCCACTGCGGTGTAGGACTCTCGATTTTGTGGTGCATTCTCGCTTCCAGAAGCTTCTCCGTGTCCAAGCGTTCGGTGCGGGCATCTCTGGTCCCCCCAGAGGCCACCCGCTGTTCTCAATAAACTGACAGAAGGAAGGAAAGGTAACAGACAGTAAGCGTCGAACCGAACCAAAGCCGGAGCCACTCCGAATACCGCAAAAACAGCGTTGCGTGGTCACGTGGTATATTTCCGCCAATCCGAGCTCCTTTTTCGGTTTGCGAGCAACTCTGCAGCTGTCGCCTTGCTTATTCTCGATAGATTGCCTGCCGTGACTAAAAAGCGCGAAACAAACTTTCTAACGCGGGCCTTCACTTCTCGTTTGGTTTTTTACCGCACTGCGGCGGCGTCTTGAGAAGAGCGTTCATAGAGCCTTCGACGGCCTACCACCACCTCGAAAAAAAATTTTGTGTTGTGTTGTTTTTTATGGCACATAGGTAACTAAGGCCATCATGCGCCAAGCACAAGGTACCGGAGGAGCCTTTTGCGGAATTTTTTAGAAATATGAAAAACATCCTTGGTGTAGAGGGCCGCAAATGTTAGTGCTATCTAGTGAACAGAGCGGGAAGTTTTTAGAAATAGCTACTACCAAAAGCTTTCAAGAGGGTTGGGCAACCTCAGCAGCTATCCTTGGCTGGGCAAGGATCTTGAGGCTCCCAATAAAACAAATAAAAACCACAGCATTTTTTTTCTCAGGGCTGAGAATGTGGCTGAGGTGTATTAAAACCTCGAAAAAGAATTAATTTTCTCCTTTTTTACTGCTCAGATGACAACCAAACTTGGTGCGAATATTTTTCATTAAACCAGCAATCCAAAACAACTCAACCATGCTCATTCCTGAGAAAGGTGTCTATTTCACTGGTTGAAAGCCTGGACATCCTTTCCCCGCCAAAGATTGTTGCTGAGGATACCTGAACTTCTTTTAAAATTTTCCCATTAGCCGCTTCAAAAAGTTTTCAGCCCTTTACCTTCATTTTGGTCCTTTACACTACCCTGGTTTCACATTTTTTTATAAAATCCTGAACAAGACAATTTTGTTTACCTTGCGTTCGGCGCATGGTGGCCTTAGCTCCCGATGTGCCGTAAAACGTAACGCAAACCAAAACTATAACAACTGCCAAAAATATTCCACAACATTTTAAAACAGACGCGTCCCGTTACACGCCATGTTGCGGTTAGATTCGCGAGCCCTTAGTGGTTTTTGAAATTTATTGTGGTTTCTCAAAGAAGCCAGCATGTTAAGCAAACTCTAGGTATATCAAGCTTCACCTTTAACAAAAACTGTAATCTTGTATTCGGCGCATTACAGCCTCAGATTATTTTGCGCCATTAAAATCAATATGACTAACTAACTAAAGAGACTTGCGGGTTAGGCAGACAGAAATTGGCTTATGTTCTCCACACAAGAAAACATTTTCTGTTTTTTTTACTGAAAAGATTTTTGCAGATTGATCCCTTCTTGTAGCTAAATGAAATTGTTTCCAGTTCAACAAGACCGTAACTTTTTGGTCCTAACATGTGACAGGAAACACACATTCCTGCTGGATATAAACATCGTCAAGAAGAAAGCTTCCCATTCTCTGAATATACACAAAGTACTGTCAAGAAAACACTGGGGATCTGAAAGAACATGTCTTTTACCAATCTATCGGTGTGCAGTACGCTGTACCGTAGTCTATGGATGCATTGTATATGGGTCTGCAAGTCCATCATATCAAAAGCGACTGTGCCCAGTGCGCATACATGTTTTACGTCTCTCAAAAGGCGCATACAGAACATCCGTCATGAACAGTCTCTATGTCGAAATCAATGAACCCTCTCTTACAGACGGAAAAGCTATGCTCACATGCGCATACGTCCTGAAAAACCGTTCGCTGCCGGAACACCTCTGTTATCCTATAGTTACCAAGTCAACTTCCAGAACACTGAAAGCGCCTTGTCCGTGTTCCTTCTTTGTTCGTCCTGTCTACTTTCGCGCCTTGTATCTTCGAGTCATGCACCAACTCGCCCAGCAGTCGATTCTTCTGAACTTCGTTACAAGAAAATCAGGCTATTTTGTGAGTTCTAATAAAAGCGCCTTGTCCGTGTTCCTTCTTTGTTCGTCCTGTCTACTCCTACGCCTTGTATCTTCGAGTCAACAACAAACCCCAGACAATCAGACCTTTGGTTTCCACTTTGAGGATATTTGCCACAACTTGGAAATACTCCATGCCCTTCCTGATGCCGCCTCAAGGCACGACCCACTGCCCCCATGGTACAGGCAACCCACTGTATGTGAGTTTTTATTAACACACTGCCGAAAAAAACAAGCAACACACAGACACATATTGCACGAATACAGGAAAATACAAGAACAATACGCTAACACAAGAGAATTTTACGCTGATGGCTCAAAAACTGCAGAATATGTCGGATGTGCGGTAGTGTAAGGTGTGGGGACTCTGCCCCGCAGCTTGGTCTTGTGGTCTGCTTTCGCGCAGTGCACCCTCCTACGGCATCGCCTCGAGGAGGGGGCCGCTTAATGACTTTCTCTGGTTAGTTACCTTAAATAACGAGGGAGGGCGCCACGGACGGCGTGATTGCTGCTCGCGCGGCAGAGCGCACTATATTGGGCTGGGGAACGTCGTCGGGATCGAGCATATCGCCCGCGTCGCTCAGCTCTCCACCCGTGCGGCAAGGCCTCGTGAGGAGGGCCATTCTCCCACATCTTGTCCCGTCCGGCTTCGGAGTCTCCCCTGCCCCTAGCATGGCCAAACATTCGCTTGCCACCTTGCTGGTGAGCCGGACGACCTCGATTCCTCAACATATTTTGTTGCTTGCTGGCGCTGTTGTAGCAATAAATGCCTTGTTTCTATCAGCCAGAGCGTCGTTTATTTGGTCCCACAGAGCAGGGACCGTCGTAGTCGGCATGCGCTCAGTAGCGTACGCTACCACGAGGGCGGGGTCTGGGCCGTTTTGAACTGAGTCAGCCGCGATTAAATGGGGGAAACGAATTTATCCCCCTGTTAAGACAGCACAATGGAAACTTGGAAAAATAGTAAGGCTGCCTAACTGTGCATCCATTTTTACTGCCAAATATAATGCAGTCTCTGTTGCTTCAGGCAAAATATAGGTGACTTATTGAAAACAGCATAATCTACACGGATTAACTTAGTGTACTCTTAGCACTAAATTCTAGAATGCAATCCAACCCTGCAGAAAGAAGACAACGAGTCAGTAGCACCATTTATTTTCTCTAGTATGTAATATCTGCATTGAAGATTGAAAAGTTAAACATCTTCGCTAATTCACAGCCAGCTTCAAAAGCATATTTTCGGTCACTGTAAAAAAGGTTGTCGAAATTTTTGTCACAAGTTGACAAGTTGACTCTGTCGATTGTACACCTCGCATTCAGTTTGCCCATTTCAAAAATATAAACGTCATAGTGGTGCGTAAGATTACGTTCGCAATAGCGTTAGGAAAATATCATTACAGGCAATATTATACGTCCTTAGTCCACGTTGACACTCAGGCAGCTGATTTACCAGTGCTCATTGGCACAAGCCGTGTTTTGCGCAATTTTTGTCTTCCATTTACACATGGTCACATTTTTAGTGCGGGATCAATAGGCCTGACAGGAGCGCTAACGACATTTGCAGATGCACTCAATATCCCTGGAAAATAGTTATGCATCGTCCAAGCAGGGATTGTATGATTGATAAGGTATGGAGCAGAAGTGTAGCTGTAGAAGTGCTCTATTTCTTGGTGCGGTATTGCAGAAAACTTAGGTTTTACGGCAATGACGTACGAGCTAAGAACCCAATAACAGCTGATAATCTTGTTAGAGGAAAGCAAATAGCAATTTTATCATACATGTAGGTGGCAGATTTGTTCCTTTGCCTTTCACATTGCGTTGACTCATAGGCAAAATAAGGATTGTTGTTATTCACTTATGCTTAACCGGCAGCAACGCTTTATGAACTCTTGCTCTCATCCAAAAAAAAATTATTCGAACTTATCCTTGCATTTCTAAGTTATACTGAAACAAATTCAAAGCGGTGAAAGTTTGTGCGTTGTTGCAATGAGAATACTTGAAAACTTCCCACTAATCTGCTTTTCAATCACCAAGAGGAATATGGTACCTGTGTACGTTAACTGGTGTACGTTCACGCCGTCGATTTCAGCACTTAGCTTGCGCGGGTTACGAAATGGAGAAAATTCCCGGACCCGATTTTTGTGAAATTATTCTTAAAACTTGAGGCTGTAGAAATATTTTTACAGCTTCCATCTTTCATACTTACTTGTATTAGTAAACGTGAATATAGCGCAAGCGGTGTCTGACTTCCAAAACCGCAAGGTGTATACTCTTCTCCATGATCCAGAAAATCAAGGGTCGAAGCTTGTGATTACAAAATAATGCACAAAGTCAAGCACAACTTCCACATCCATTCAATATTGTTCTCAAGCTGACTTTATATAACATTCCTGTACTATCGACTATCTATCTATCTGTCTGTATATATATATATATATATATATATATATATATATATATATATATATATATATATATATATATATATATATATATATATAGATATATATATATATGTGTGTATTTATATATATATATATATGTATTTTCTTTAAACCGATTGATTGGCACTACAAATTAAAAAAAATTAAAAACATTCCCCTATGCGCCTTGGTTTCAGTGACGGTTGGCTTCCTTAATATATATATATATATATATATATATATATATATATATATATATATATATATATATATATATATATATATATATATATATATATATATATATATATATATATATATATATATATATATATATATTGCCGCGAACATTGCTAACATTTGCAGTGTTTGTTCATTCTTCAAATCTCCGGCCACACAACTTTATTGCCGGAGATTATATATATATATATATATATATATATATATATATATATATATATCTCCGGCAATAAAGTTGTGTGGCCGGAGATTTGAAGAATGAACAAACACTGCAAATGTTAGCAATGTTCGCGGCAATATATATATATATATATATATATATATATATATATATATATATATATATATATATATATATATATATATATATATATTAAGGATGCCAACAGTCACTGAAACCGAGGCGCATAGGGGAATGTTTTTAATTTTTTTTTAATTTGTAGTGCCAATCAATCGGTTTAAAGAAAATTACTTATAAATCAGTAGAAAAAACAACCATGCCGCCGGTGGAATCCGAACCAACGACCTCTGAATATCGCATCCGGTGCTCATTCCAACTGAGCTACGGCGACGGCTGTCCAATCTGCTGCTTTCGTGGGTATTTATGTTTACTGGGTGTAAGCGATCCTTGAGGGTGTTCACCAGTTTTGAAGCAGACCCTACTGCGCAATACCAACATTTTGTAGTGCAGACCCTGGGTCAACTTGCGAAGAATGGGGACATATCCCTACGGTTATCTAAAGCCCTCACCGCACCACACCCGTCGCCGGGCCGATTCTACATGTTACCGAAAATCCACAAAAACAATAATCCTGGCCGCCCTATAGTATCCGGCATCGGCACGATTACAGAACCGATTTCCAGTTACATTGACACACTAATTAGACATACTCCAACAACACACGCATCATACATACTCGACACAAGGCATTTCCTTCGCGCAATAGCAGGTCTCTAACTCACGGAAGGAGCCTTCCTGGCAACACTAGATGTAGTCTCTCTCTACACAAACATTCCTCATTCCGATGGCATTAAATCTCTGATCGAACCGTATGAACAAAACAGAAAGGAGGAAACCCCTACCCCACGTGTTTTAAAAATACTGGCAAAAATCGTACTCGAATATAACAACTTCGAATTTAACAATGAACACTATTTGCAAATTAATGGCAAAGCCATGGGTACAAGAATGGCACCCACCTACGCCAATATCTTCATGCATACTATTGAATCCAAATTTCTGAAAGATTGCCCCATTAAGCCCACCCTATACAAACGCTACATGGATGACATCTTTTTAATATGGACTGACACAGAGCAAGAACTCATACGTTTTATTGAAAACTTCAACCTCGTCCACCCCAACATATCTTTCACTTACACGTACTCCAACAGCCCAATTAACTTTCTAGATGTTGAGATTTCGGTAAACAAAGGCTCACTTACCACCGGTGTATATAGAAAACCGACGGACCGCCAACAATACCTACACTTCCAAAGCTGCCATCCTCGTCACTCTAAAACAAGCATCCCATACTCTCAGGCACATCGATTTAAAAGAATACGTTCCCAAGACGAGGACTTCGTAAAAAATTAAAAACGCATGCGAGAAGTCCTCATTAAGCAACGATACCCCCCTGCAATTGTCGACGATACCATTGAAAAGGCATCTAAACTCAACCGATAGCAAATACTGGAGGGATGTCGCTACAACGAAGAAACAGACCACCGGGCAAATCCCGTACTTACCTTCCCCAGTAACCCGCCTAACGTAAACAAAATGCTCAGAAAACAATTCAAAGTCCTCGAACAAAGCGAGCGCCTCACCAAAATTTTCACTGTTCCCCCTCACGTGGTCTACAGACGACCAAAAAACATTAAAAATATTCTAGTACACAAAAAAACAAATAATCACCCGGTTTTGGGGTGCCGGCCCTGTGGAAAAAGTAGATGCCAGGTCTGCAAACACATACAAACATCAAGCTGTGCAGTAAGCACAGCTTCAGGCTTCAAATGGGAAATTAATGGCAACTTTGATTGTGATTCCTGCAACGTAATATACCTCCTAGAATGCAATGTGTGCAGTATGCAGTACATTGGACAGACCGTCAACCCTCTACGAATTCGCTTTAATAACCACCGCACGCATATCTTATCCCTACCCAACCTTCCCTTGTCAAAACACAATAATGAGCGAAACCACCCATTTGATGCAATTAAGTTAACAGTCCTACAGGGTGGGTTCCACAACACCCGGGAAAGAGAACAACGCTAGTCGTACTTCATTTACGAACTTGAAACAATTACTAACGGCATTAATGAAAGTCCAGGTGTATTGTCCTCCATCCGCCCCTTCCAGGGCCGTTGCTGACATTACGAGAGCCAGCTTGACATACCTCGGTCGTTTCTTGCCAGCGACATCTTTTTCAAGCTCACACAAATTTCTTCGTTTTCTACCCCACCCGCCCCTATCTTCCCAGTTCGATTACCTTGCCGACGGGGTGCAATTGAAGAACCCTTGCCTAAGTGCTCAAGCCATTCACATTTACCTCCCACACCACACTTGCCCGAACTCGGATGCTTTTCCACTTTCTTTTCTTTTGTGGGTGTTTTCAGGCACAGTGCACGTGTGTGTAGTTAAGCTCACGGCGCCGCTGATTCTACCTTGACTCGGGCTGCCGAGATGGTTCCAAATGACGGAAGTCTCCTGTCCTGTCTGCATTTTATTCTGTTTATTTGTTTAGTTTTTCTGGCCAGGTCACGCGAGCGCACGCATCTTCAATTTATATATGTTGGACAATTCCGCCACCGTCTGTTTCTGTACACCTTACTCGCTTAAATGCTCCCGCCATTGTCATTTAGCCGCCACACGACACTGGCATGAGCTCGGATGTTTTACTGTTGTGTGTCTGGGTGTTTTCATGCACAGTGCACGTGTGTCTAGTTAAGCTCACGTCGCCGCTGATTCGGCCTTGGCTCTGGCTGCCGAAGTGGTTCCAGATGACGGAAGCTCCGGCCATGTCTGCATTTTATTCTGTTTATTTGTTTACTCTACGGTCAGGACACGCGACTGCACGCGTCTTTAACTTTTGTGTGTAGAGCGATCCCGCCACCGTCTGCTCCTGTGCACCTTACACGCCGCCGCTCTGTTGCCTTGATGGGTAGCCATTATCCGCTCCCGCTCCGTGTTTTCCTTTTTTTTCTCCTCTTCCGGGGTCGGCTCCCTGCGGCTGCGGGGTGGGCGGCGGGGGACAACACGTTTTTCTTCATTTTTATTTGTTTCCTTTTTTCCCTTTCTATCTGTACCTTTTCTAGTATTATTTGCCTCCGTTTGTTTCTTTTGTTCATGTGTCCTACATGTGTGCCAGTGCGAACTTTTTAACAACAGGAAGAAGACCCCTGTAACCTCAGTCTCGAGAAAGGACTGGCTCTGTCCGAAACGTCGACTCAAAATAAATCCATGGCTAAATGAAGCGTTTTGAACTTTGAATTTTTGCCTCTAGCAACCAAATACATTTATCTTTCTACACTGCATATATATATATATATATATATATATATATATATATATATATATATATATATATATATATATATATATATATACAGACAGATAGATAGTCGATAGTACAGGAATGTTATATAAAGTCAGCTTGAGAACAATATTGAATGGATGTGGAAGTTGTGCTAGACTCTGTGCATTATTTTGTAATCACAAGCTTCGACCCTTGATTTTCTGGATCATGGAGAAGAGTATACACCTTGCGGTTTTGGAAGTCAGACACCGCTTGCGCTATATTCACGTTTACTAATACAAGTAAGTGTGAAAGTTGGAACCTTTAAAAATATTTCTACAGCCTCAAGTTTTAAGAATAATTTCACAAAAATCGGGTCCGGGAATTTTCTTCATTTCGTAACCCGCGCAAGCTAAGTGCTGAAATCGACGGCGTGAACGCACACCAGTTAACGTACACAGGTACCATATTCCTCGTGGTGATTGAAAAGCAGATTAGTGGGAAGTTTTCAAGTATTCTCATTGCAACAACGCACAAACTTTCACGGCTTTGAATTTGGTTCAGTATAACTTAGAAATGCAAGGATAAGACCGAATAATTTTTTTTTGGATGAGAGCAAGAGTTCATAATGCGTTGCTGCCGGTTAAGCATAAGTGAACAACAACAATCCTTATTTTGCCTATGAGTCAACGCAATGTGAAAGGCAAAGGAACAAATATGCCGCCTACATGTATGATAAAATTGCTATTTGCTTTCCTCCAACAAGATTATCAGCTGTCATTGGGTTTTTAGCTCGTACGTCATTGCCGTAAAACCTAAGTTTTCTGCAATACCGCACCAAGAAATAAAAGAGCACTTCTACAGCTACACTTCTGCTCCATACCTTATCAATCATACAATCCCTGCTTGGACGATGCAGAACTATTTTCCAGGGATATTGAGTGCATCTGCAAATGTCGTTAGCGCTCCTGCCAGGCCTATTGATCCCGCACTAAAAATGTGACCATGTGTAAATGGAATTCAAAAATTGCGCAAAACACGGCTTGTGCCAATGAGCATTGGTAATTCAGCTGCCTGAGTGTCAACGTGGACTAAGGACGTATAATATTGCCTGTAATGATATTTTCCTAACGCTATTGCGAACGTAATCTTACGCACCACTATGACGTTTATACTTTTCAAATGGGCAAACTGAATGCGAGGTGTACAATCGACAGAGTCAACTTGTCAACTTGTGACAAAAAGTTCGACAATCTTTCTTACAGTGACCGAAAATATGCTTTTGAAGCTGGCTGTGAATTAGCGAAGATGTTTAACTTTTCAATCTTCAATGCAGATATTACATACTAGAGAAAATAAAGGGTGCTACTGACTAGTCTTCTTTCTGCAGGGTTGGATTGCATTCTAGAATTTAGTGCTAAGAGTACACTAAGTTAATCCGTGTAGATTATGCTGTTTTCAATAAGTCACCTATATCTTGCCTGAAGCAACAGAGACTGCATTATATTTGGCAGTAAAAATGGATGCACAGTTAGGCAGCCTTACTATTTTTCCAAGTTTCCATTGTGGTGTTTTAACAGGGGGATAAATTCGTTTCCCCCATTTAATCGCGGCTGACTCAGTTCAAAACGGCCCAGACCCCGCCCCCGTGGTAGCGTACGCTACTGAGCGCATGCCGACTACGACGGTCCCTGCTCTGTGGGACCAAATAAACGACGCTCTGGCTGATAGAAACAAGGCATTTATTGCTACAACAGCGCCAGCAAGCAACAGAATATGTTGAGGAATCGAGGTCGTCCGGCTCACCAGCAAGGTGGCAAGCGAATGTTTGGCCATGCTAGGGGCAGGGGAGACTCCGAAGCCGGACGGGACAAGATGTGGGAGAACGGCCCTCCTCACGAGGCCTTGCCGCACGGGTGGAGAGCTGAGCGACGCGGGCAATATGCTCGATCCCGACGACGTTCCCCAGCCCAAGATAGTGCGCTCTGCCGCGTGCGCAGCAATCACGCCGTCCGTGGCGCCCTCCCTCGTTATTTAAGGTAACTAACCAGAGAAAGTCATTAAGCGGCCCCCTCCTCGAGGCGATGCCGTAGGAGGGTGCACTGCGCGAAAGCAGACCACAAGACCAAGCTGCGGGGCAGAGTCCCCACACCTTACACTACCGCACATCCGACATATTCTGCAGTTTTTGAGCCATCAGCGTAAAATTCTCTTGTGTTAGCGTATTGTTCTTGTATTTTCCTGTATTCGAGCAATATGTGTCTGTGTGGTGCTTGTTTTTTTCGGCAGTGTGTTAATGAAAACTCACATACAGTGGGTTGCCTGTACCATGGGGGCAGTGAGTCGTGCCTTGAGGCGGCATCAGGAAGGGCATGGAGTATTTCCAAGTTGTGGTAAATATCCTCAAAGTGGAAACCAAAGGTTTGATTGTCTGGGGTTTGTTGTTGACTCGAAGATACAAGGCGTAGGAGTAGACAGGACGAACAAAGAAGGAACACGGTCAAGGCGCTTTCATTAGAACTCACAAAATGGCCTGATATTCTTGTAACGAAGTTCAGAAGAATCGACTGCTGGGCGAGTTGGTGCATGACTCGAAGATACAAGGCGCGAAAGTAGACAGGACGAACAAAGAAGGAACACGGACAAGGCGCTTTCAGTGTTCTGGAAGTTGACTTGGTAACTATAGGATAACAGAGGAGTTCCGAGAGCGGACGGTTTTTCAGGACGTATGTGCATGTGAGCATAGCTTTTCTGTCTGTAAGAGAGGGTTCATTGATTTCGACATAGAGACTCTTCATGAAGGATGTTCTGTATGCGCCTTTTGAGAGACGTAAAACATGTATGCGCACTGGGCACAGTCGCTTTTGATATGATGGACTTGCAGACCCATATTCAACGCATCCATAGACTACGGTACAGCGTACTGCACACCGATAGATTGGTAAAAGACATGTTCTTTCAGATCCCCAGTGTTTTCTTGACAGTACTTTGTGTATAATCAGAGAATGGGAAGCTTTCTGCTTGACGACGTTTATATCCAGCAGGAATGTTTGTTTCCTGTCACATGTTAGGACCAAAAAGTTATGGTCTTGTTGAACTGGAAACAATTTCATTTAGCTACAGGAAGGGATCAATCTGCAAAAAGCTTTTCAGTAAAAAAAGAACAGAAAATGTTTTCTTGTGTGGAGAACTTAAGCCAATTTCTGTCTGCCTAACCCGCAAGTCTCTTTAATTAGTTAGTCATATTGATTTTAATGGCGCAAAATAATCTGAGGCTGTAATGCGCCGAATACAAGATTACAGTTTTTGTTAAAGGTGAAGCTTGATATACCTAGAGTTTGCTTAACATGCTGGCTTCTTTGAGAAACCACAATAAATTTCAAAAACCACTAAGGGCTCGCGAATCTAACCGCAACATGGCGTGTAACGGGACGCGTCTGTGTTAAAATGTTGTGGAATATTTTTGGCAGTTGTTATAGTTTTGGTTTGCGTTACGTTTTACGGCACATCGGGAGCTAAGGCCACCATGCGCCGAACGCAAGGTAAAGAAAATTGTCTTGTTCAGGATTTTATAAAAAAATGTGAAACAAGGGTAGTGTAAAGGACCAAAATGAAGGTAAAGGGCTGAAAACTTTTTGAAGCGGCTAATGGGAAAATTTTAAAAGAAGTTCAGGTATCCTCAGCAACAATCTTTGGCGGGGAAAGGATGTCCAGGCTTTCAACCAGTGAAATAGACACCTTTCTCAGGAATGAGCATGGTTGAGTTGTTTTGGATTGCTGGTTTAATGAAAAATATTCGCACCAAGTTTGGTTGTCATCTGAGCAGTAGAAAAGGAGAAAATTAATTCTTTTTCGAGGTTTTAATACACCTCAGCCACATTCTCAACCCTGAGAAAAAAAATGCTGAGGTTTTTATTTGTTTTATTGGGAGCCTCAAGATCCTTGCCCAGCCAAGGATAGCTGCTGAGGTTACCCAACCCACTTGAAAGCTTTTGGTAGTAGCTATTTCTAAAAACTTCCCTCTCTGTTCACTAGATAGCACTAACATTTGCGGCCCTCTACACCAAGGATGTTTTTCATATTTGTAAAGAATTCCGCAAAAGGCTTCTCCGGTACCTTGTGCTTGGCGCATGATGGCCTTAGTTGCCTATGTGCCATAAAAAACAACACAACACAACATTTTTTTTCGAGGTGGTGGTAGGCCGTCGAAGGCTATATGAACGCTCTTCTCAAGACGCCGCCGCAGTGCGGGAAAAAACCAAACGAGAAGTGAAGGCCCACGTTAGAAAGTTTGTTTCGCGCTTTTTGGTCACGGCAGGCAATCTATCGAGAATAAGCAAGGCGAGAGCAGCAGAGTTGCTCGCAAACCGAAAAAGGAGCTCGGATTGGCGGAAATATACCACGTGACCACGCAACGCTGTTTTTGCGGTATTCGGAGTGGCTCCGGCTTTGGTTCGGTTCGACGCTTACTGTCTGTTACCTTTCCTTCCTTCGGTCAGTTTATTGAGAACAGCGGGCGGCCTGTGGGGGGACCAGAGATGCCCGCACCGAACGCTTGGACACGGAGAAGCTTCTGGAAGCGAGAATGCACCACGAAATCGAGAGGCCTACGCCGCACTGGGCGACGACCAGCAAGTGAGCGTCTGTTTGTGCATTCGCCATGCTCAAGCCTGCCGCCGGCGACCGAAGCGAACCCTTCAATCTCCGATGAGGGTTCATCACCCGGAGACCGAATTTGCATCACTAAGAACCACGGAGACTACAGCAGCCTTGGCTGTACTAGACTTTAAAGAGGGTGCACACGGCATCAAGAGGGTGTTTGACAACCTGGAACTAGAACATGGGGTCCAAACAATGAAGCATGTATAGCGAGCAACCCATCAAAGTATTTCACGAGCAAGGGCGATGGGCACCTCTAAATCTGAAAAAAAATGAAAAGAAGGCTTGAAGAATTTCCCACATAGCAGCATCGTGTTGAAGAGTAGGGCCGGACCTATAGGACAGAGCACATTGATTAATTTTTTTTTTACCCCAAAATAAAATAGCATATTCTGAAATCTTTGAACTGATTTTTCTCAGTTTGCACTTTTCGGGAAAGCAAAACCATTAGGAAAACTATTTGCCAACTACATCTCCAAAAGTTACTTTCAATGTGGTTTCTTGAGCGAAAATTTCTCAGGAACAAAGTTAGGTACTTTTTAGGTCGCGAAATATTTTCCAACAGAAAATATTTTAGGTGTCTGACATACTGACAACAAAATAATTGAACTTGATTTTTAGAGTGATGACGTTTTTACAGATATGGTACAGAAACATGAGAATGGCCGCACTATAAACAATCTAGAAGGTATCAAGTCACAAACTATTAGTATAGCTCTATTATTTTTGAATGATAGTTTTCCCAAACTGACACTACTGATTTCACTCCCTCCCTTATCCCTTCCCTTACGGCGCGGTTCAGGTGTCCAACGATATATGAGATAGATACTGCGCCATTTCCTTTCCCCAATAAAAAACAATTATTATTATTATGATTGCTTAATATAAGAGCTACAACTTTTTTTCTGTTTAAGCTAGGAAGCTGATATTTTGAATATAGTGTAGTGGGAAGTAGATGTACCATCCCTGAAAAAGTTTTTCACAATTGGCGCAGTAGTTCAAAAGTTGACTCTTAAGACTAGCATCCCCCCTTAAAGCTTTCCCTTAGCCATTTAAAAAAATTGTTGCCTTTTAACTTCACTGGACGGTACGAAATAACTTTTTAGGCCGTTTACACCCCCGTTCTTTGACACTTTATTTATAAGATTGTGTAGAAAACAATTTTCTATGCCTTATGTTTGGCGCATGACGCCCTTGGATGCTTATACGCCGCTAAACTGAACACAAAGCTAAAGTTGTTACGTGCTTGCTAATAACATCAGTGTCGACTTGATCGAAGTGAATACGAAATACAGAATTTATTTCCCTGGCATCCATTCTTTTCGGTGGAGTTTGTAAGAAACTTATCTTCTTCAAAGCACGATTTACATTGAATCTTTACAAGTCTAATATATGCGCAGAAAGGAGACAAGTCCGTACCACTCTTTGTTTTTTTCGAATTTGTAATATCTGCTTTGAAGATCGAAGATGTAAAACGTCTTCACTTATTCGCAGTCAGCTTCAACAGTATAGTTTTGGCGATTGTGACAGATTGTCGAATTTGTTGTCACAAGTTGCTGAACTTTGGTAAATGTTACTCTGTCGCTTGTACACCTCGCATTCAGTTTGTCCATCTGAAAAATACAATCATACTGGTACGTAAGATGACGTTCTCTAGAGGGTTTGAAAATTATTATTACAGCGATGATTATGAGTCCTTAGCTCACGTTGACTCCAAGACATCTGCATTACCAACGTTTATTGGCACAATCCGGGTTTTGTGCAACTTTCGTCTTCCATTTAAACACGTTCACATTTATAGGGCGGGAACAATACGCCTGACAGGAGCACTAACGACATCTACAGATGCACTTAAAATCCGCGGAAAATGGTTATGCATCGTCCAAGCGGGTTTGTATGATTGGTATGGCACGGAACAGCTTGTATTAAGACTCAATCGCATAGATATTTAGGTATTTAGATATTTAGAGCCCCGAAAACAGAAAATTGAACTGCCGCCACCGAAGCTCTGCACATCACCGGACATGGAATTGCGTTGGCGTGGGTTCTGATCCAACCAAGGCATCTTATTTTTGTGGCGAGAGCTACACTACATCAGCCGCTTCGCCTCGTCGCGTGGCACCACTTGCGCCGTGGCACCGCGCTGAGATCACATGATCATGACGTCACCGTGCGCACATCTGGCGCGCCTCGCCGCCGCTCGCAGACGCCGCTTACCTCACTGTTCGTGCTCATGCACAGTGACAAAATGGCAGGCATCTGGGACGTCTCGCTGTGTATAAGATAGGCGCTTTGATGGGGGCGTCGCCAAGGGCATGTAGCTCTCGCTACTCTTCCAGGTTTAACCAGAGCTAAACCGCAGCCAACTTTTTTCTTTCTTATACTTAGTAATCATTTAGATTTCAGTTCTGGTAAATAAACTCGTGTGAAACTAAATTTTTGTGACATTTAGCGCACGTGATCAATCTTCATCAGAGCAGTCTTATAATTATCCATTATAGATATTTACAACACATGATGAAATTGAAATTTAAGCGCCACATGTATTCAAGCCCAGGTGCTGATGATACGATAATGTGGTCAAAACTTAGGGTGCACCAAGTATGAACATGATACTATGATGTGGTGAAAATAAGGGTGCTCAAAGGGTGAAAAAAGTTCTGTAAAGACGAGGAAACCAGGACAAATAGAAAAGGTCATTACAGCAAAGTGAACACGAAAGAATAAAAATTGTTCAAAACTATTATTTCTTTGAACGCGCAGGAAATTTTGCTTACAAAAGTGTACAAAAAGAACCGTAAAGGAACAGCATCGGATGACAGGAACAAGCGCTGCTGGTTAAAACGATGTGTAAAGGCACTTGAAAAAAAGATCACAGCATATTCAACCAAAATCATGTGAGATGAAAATGACGTAAGCTACAAGAAAACACGCCAGTATGAAGAAAAAAACATTAAATTCGAAAGATTAATACCGTTTTCTAAAAGCAGGCACGCCACAACTTATCCCACAAGCTACGGTATGCGAAGCTAAGGCAGAAATTAATGATATTTCCTCTACCACGTGGAAATAAAAACGCTATGAGAAAATTTTCTGCTTCGAGCCGTAGCCAAACGGTTGGTGTATTTGCAGAAGTGTAACTGTAAACTTGCTCTATTATTGCCGGGTAGAGTGGTGCAGAAGCGTTAGGTTCGTGTCCATTGTGTACGAGCTAAGAACCGAACGGGATCTGATAATCTTGTTAGAGGAATGCTAATAGGAATTTTACCGTACATGCAGGTGGCAGATTTCTTTCCTTGCCTTGAACATTAAATTAACTCATAGGTAAAATAAAAATGGTTGTTATTCACGAACGCTTAATTGCCAGCAACGCGTTATGAATTCGTACCCACTGCAAAAAAAAAAATAAATATTGGGACTTTGCATTTTTAAGTTATATTGAGACAAATTTAATGCCGTGAAATTTTGAGTGGGATTGCAAAGAGAATACTTGAAATCTTCACACTAATATGCTTTTCAATTAGCAAGATGAATGGTGTACCTGTCTACGTTCACTGGTGTACGTTCACGGCATCTAATTCAGTACATAGCTTTCGCGGGCTAACAAAGGAAGAAAATCCTCCGAACCTGATTTTTGTGAAATTATCCTGAAAACTTTCGGCTGTAGCAAAATAATTAAAAATTCGTTATTTTACACTTACCTTTATTAGTAAACGTGAATATAGCGCAACTGGAGGCCGATTCCCAAAACCGCAATGTGTATTCTGTTCCCTTTGATCCTGAAAATCAAGGGCAGAAGCTTGTGCTTACAAAAATAGGCACGGAGCATAGCACAACCTGCACATCAGTTCAGTGGTGTTGCCAGGTTGACTTTATGTATAGACATATTTGAAAGAAAATGGACGTGATGAAGAAAAAGGTGAAATGATAAATGCCTGCGTATACCGATTGCGACCGAATACAGTGTAGCCACTTCATTATTCGACATGAAATAGAGCTTTAAATTGCAACATTGATGGTTAGTTTCCTTACCTTAACTCATCAATTTAACTATAAGTGCCAACTAGGTCTCGTTTCTGAGGTAATTTGATGATGCGGCTGCTGCTAATCATATCTATATTATGTGCATGCCACGCAGTGCACATGGTCATCATACCAGCGACGTTCACAGAATTTCTACAGCTTTGTGTCATATTTAACGTTTTGTTGTAGTTCAGTTTCCTTCCTTGCAAAAGCGACGCTTGTATTGCATTCAGTGTTGCCATGAATAATTGCACAAAAACAAGTTTTTGATCCAAGCGCTTATATCCTTTGAATTATTGTCACTTGATCCCGAAGAAGTGTGTACGTCTGGTTTTAACGTTTCGACTGAGCAGAAAAAGTATCGAGGTTGCTGTACTTATAGTGTTCGCAACACATTGAACGTCGCGGGCTCAACGCTACTATGTACGCCAACTTTTCTTAGTATATTGACAAGAACAAAAGACGAAAACGTAGTACTGTATTTCGTCTTACCTGGCTTATTGTGGACGTGCATTTTTGGACCATTTCTCGGTTGCTTCTCTGGAATTAGATCCGCAAATAATTCAAGATCTGTCCTGCGAAGAGATAAAGATAATGTACAGGGTTACTGACTTGTGTGGCACGAAGACTGAGTGGTTTTGGCTTAGGCATCGGGGGCGAGGATACGAGGACGCCACATTGAGTCCTTAGCACGGCAGCTGAACTTTGATGACGGCGAAATGCGAAACACGGCAGCAGGCGTTCTTAATGTCAGCCCATGTCAGAGAACCACAGGAGACGAAAATAATTCTGGACATCTGCTCTGTGGAATGTCTCATACCCCATATTTAGCATTGAGGCGTTACGTAGAACCAAATAATGAGGCCCTAAAAAGAATTTAAATCATAACATTATTATCACCAGTTTCTTTGACTTGTTTTACATTTCGCTAAGGTTTATGTATTCTCATATCGTGTAATATGCCGCTTGAAAGCTGATACGAGAGCTAGAGCTGCCGTCTGCGTGAAAGCGTGCGCAGAACTAAAGAAAAAGTGTCTGCAATTTCATTGCAAGATTGGGCCCGCCCACACAATCATTTGTTGACGCAACAACAAAAAGTGTCTATTGTTTCACTGACATGTTGCAACCGCCCGCTTCCTTGTCCGAGACATAGTAATCAAATGCTCGGGAAGGAAATAGTCTGAAAGGCCTGATTTGACACTACGACGGTTAACATTCTTCACAAGAGAAACAGTGGAGCAATTTTGCTGATTAAAATCAGCGGGATAGCTCAAGTGAAAGAGCCCGGATAATGTTACGGTTTTTAAGGCCTCTATTTTTCTTTTCATGCAAAAAATGCTACGATCTTTCCAGGAAGCCTAACAACGAATTAAACATTATAGCGCTATATCTGAAAAAAAACTTTGCTCTTGCTCGCATCGATTAGCTTCTAAGCTCTTCATTTGCCCGGGGTCGACATGACGGTGTACTCGCAATTCCTTTTGACCTGCATTCACCCTACCGTGTTTACTTCTGTATGCTCAAAGGCTTATGAGTAGGAACGTGAAGTGGCTGCTTTAAAGCGCACGTTTATATGTAGCGAGCTGTTGCCTAATGGTTATTTGGCTCACCAGTTCAGATAGCCGGTTGATCTCTGTTTTCTATCTGGGCTTGTGGCAAACGTTTGTGCCTGATAGCCTGTAAGACGCCTATCCCTTTATATGTTGGTGCTGAAGCGCACAGTGAGGTGTCGATCATATAATCATGTCATTTAAATTTCTCATTAGCGGACACATGAAGCGTAAACCGTTGGCGAGCGAGTGCACTCTTATAATTTTGGACGGCTTGTGAAAACAGGGATGGCAAGGGCGCTTAAAAAGCGTTGAGTGGCAAGTTACTGCATAAAATCTTTATCAGAAAGTGCAAGCCACGCATGTAACTTTTCATGATTTCTGCCAGCGAAATAACCTGAGTGCTTGTGTTCTAGACGTTAGCTGAGGAAATGTCGCAATGTTGGTGATGTCGATCAACTGGCATCGAATTGCTACGGAACGAAATTATCTAGTTATGCTGTTAGGTTTTAATTAATGCCTGCCTGCGCCAGGAAAAAAAAGATGGAAGCGATCGAGTGCGGTAATGTTCATAAGATGCGCTTTTTATATTAAAGGATGAATTATAAAAAATAATCCTATAAACATATTGTTACTTGTAAAAACAACACAACGGATGTCGAATAGATGGTGGAATGCTTCACTCATGATATCTTCTTTACCCGTTTTATTTTTCTTACTTTAATGCGCGCATTATTCGTTGACGGTGCATTTACCTTTTGTCGTCAACCTTGAAATGTTTGATAAAGTCGTACCGGTTCTGTGAAAGGGATTTCTGTTGAGCGTAAGCGCAAGTGTGTATTTGGTCGTCTGTGGATTCCTTGTCAAAAGTTCGCAGAACCATGTAAATTCTCTCATGGGTTTTTAAAACCTGTGGAACAAAATGTGCACATCTAAACTAAAGTCAACTAGGTACGAAGGTTCATAATAAATTTAGTATAACAATGTGTTGCCGCCGGCCATTTTGTTTCAGATGACCTAAATAGCTAGCTTTATTTTTGCAGCGTATTCTTCCCTTGAGGCCGCGCACACAAAAGCTAGCTTTCGGCGTGCTTTTTGAGCTGCACTTCAGGCCATAACGTTCACTTCATCATCATCATCATCATCATCATCATCATCATTTATTAACCCTTAAGGGTCCCGTCAGGGACATTACATAAGGGGGGGGGGGAACAGGGGTGTTCAGCCGTCATACATGAATATAAATAGAATGAATATAAAAATAGAAGGAATATAAAAATACAGAAAAATATAGAAAATATAGAATAGAAAAAAAAAATAGAACAAGATGAAAAAAGACAGAAGTAACAAATTCAAATAATCACGTCATGACAGAGTGTAGCAGAAATATAAACAAAAACAAATTGCAACTTTGGAAGTAGCACAGGATGGTCAGTTAGCAGGGCTTGGAAGCTGGCATAGGGTGCAGGAAAAAATTATTTGTCGTTGAGATGGTCGATTAGGAGCTGTCTGAATCTGGAAGGATTAGTCTCAATGATAATGTGTTCGGGGAGGTTATTCCAGCCTTCTATAGCACTGGGAAGGAAAAAATTATTGAAATAATTGGTGGAGCCGTGCAAACGCTGTATGCTTAAGGAGTTAAATAAACGACGAGATGATCGTACCGGAGCTCGTAGAAGGTTTTCTCGAAGTGCTGGAAAGTTAAAGTACAGTTTGTGAAAAAAAACAAAGAATTGAAGTTTTCCTGCGAAAGGCTAATGACTTGATGCCGAGGGATGATTTCAACGCTGTGATGCTGAGCTGAGATTTATACTGTGAGGTGATGAAGCGTGCTGCCCGATTCAATCTATCAAGTAGGCTTGGTGAGGATTCCATATTGTTGAGGCGTATTCTAGTTTAGTTCGAATGTACGTTTCATATGCTAGTTGTCTGGTGGCTGCTGTGGACATGGAAAGTGATCGCCTGATGAATCCGAGTGATCTGGAGGCACTAGCACATAGTTTCGTGATGTGATTAGCCCAGGTTAGGTTGGTTGTTATATCGATGCCGAGGTACCGGTATGAATTAGTTTGAGACAGCGCTATGGAGTTCAGGGAGTACGAAAATTGAAGAATCGAACGTTTACGTGAGATGTGCCTGAACTTACATTTAGAAACGTTGAGCTGCATTAGCCAGTCGGAACACCACTTCTGAATTCGGCTTAGGTCATCCTGTAATAATTCCTGATCACTGCTATTGTTGATGCGGCGATAAATGACGCAGTCATCCGCAAAGAGACGGACAGATGATAAAATACCAGATGGCAAATCGTTGATGAAGATTAAAAAGAGTAATGGAGCAAGAACCGATCCTTCGGGAACCCCGGAGATTACTCTAGTAGTTTGAAATGCATGACTGGCGATGACGGTGAATTGCAAGCGGTTGGTTAAGAAACAGTGGATCCAGGATCCAGAGCTGAGAGTTTGGAAAAAGACGCTGGTGAGGGACGCGATCGAATGCCTTGGCGAAATCTAAATAAATTATATCGGTTTGGAAGGCGGAGTCTAGATTTAGGTGAAGATCAGTTGTAAGTTCGAACAGCTGAGTTTCGCACGAAAAACCTGCCCTGAAACCATGCTGATTGGGAAAGAAGAAACGGTTGTGGTCAAGCTGAGATGCGATGTGCGAGTATATTATATGTTCGAAAAGTTTACAAGAGGTACATGTCAGTGAAATTGGTCGATAATTTGAGGGGTCGGAGCGATCTGCAGCTTTGAAAACTGGGACAACTTTGCTTAATTTCCAGTCGTCTGGAATCTGACTAGTGTTAAGAGACTGGGCAAAAATGAGTTGTAAGATTTGGCTCGTGAAATATTTAGTTGCTTTAAAAATCTTAGCAGGGAGGTTGTCTGGTCCAGGGAAAGTGGATATCTTTAGATTATCTATGAGTTTTAAAATTCCCTCTGCTGTGATGGTAACAGGTGGCATAGGTGCATAGTTTAGACTTGGCACGGAAACAATGCTTGCTGTTGGCTCCTGGGTAAATACGGACGTGAAATAGGAATTCATGACGTCGGAGCGCTCGGAAATTGGGACATCGGAGCCGTCTCGTGCCTTCAGGGAAATATTGTGCGAACTGTTTTTATTGGGCGTGAGCAAGTTCCAAAACTTCTTGGGGTTTACCCGCATTATCTCAATGAGATCGTGACAGTAGAATTTTCGTTTTGAAGATCGTAATAACTGCATGTATTCGTGCAGACTTGCAAGGTATTTGTCCCACTTCCTAGCGCATCCTGATTTCTTTGCGTTACGGAATAGGCGTTTTTTCTTTCGCGACAACTTCCTCAGCGCATTTGAGTACCATGGTTTATTGGCATCCCCACGAATGCAGATGAGCGGGACGTAAGCTTCTATAAGCGATAACATTTTCTCTTTAAATAGACACCAGTTGTTATTCACGGATCTGCTATGTATGGAAATTTGAAACGTCTGAAGAAATTCTTCAAGATGGGAGTTAATGCTTGGCAAATCGGCCTTAGAATAATCACGGATGTATTTAACAGACGGTTGGCGTATAGGAATTTCAATGGAAAGGTTGAAAGTTATGATACAGTGATCACTTAGACCACTAGTACACGAAAGCGATTGAACTAATTCTGGATTGGATACAAGGACGAGGTCTAGTATGTTTGAGCCTCGAGTTGGTGCACACACTGTTTGGGTAAGGTTAAACGTAAGGACCAGATCCAAGAAATATTTTGATGGACGAGATGACGCAGTCAAGTTTTCCCAATCGATGTCTGGAAAATTGAAGTCGCCACAGAGTATGAAGTTGGCATGAGAGAATCTAGACTGCAAATCTTCAAGAACAGAGTGAAGGTCGCTTATGAAGGAAGGATCCGTGTCGGGGGCTCGATAGCATGCAATTAAATGTTGGTGCAAGAGGGAAAATTAAATTTGATGCAGAGTATTTCGCTATGGCAATTGATATCAACTGGGGTAGAAGAAAGGCTTGTTTTCACCAGAGCGAGAATGCCGCCTCCCCGACGACCAACTCTGTCTCGCCGGTAGGAGTGAAATGATTGATTGTCGTGCAAAAGTTCGATATCATCTATATCGGATGTTAGCCAGGATTCAGTGAATAATGCGATGTCAGTGCTGTGGTCGTCGAGAAGCGCCACAACCGATTCTTTTTTGGGCAGGTAACTCCGAATATTTGTCAGAAAAAGCGAAACATTATTGTAGGTATCGATTGAGCGATTGCGCTGTGAAGGATTGGAATGAGGCGATTGTGGGGGTCTCGGTGTTTTCAGTAATCGCTATGGTTTTAGTTCGACAACGGAATCCGTATCCGCATTATAAGTGAAAACCTTTTTGCCAATCAGCAGCTTGTCAAAACGAATCTTGAAAGAGGCGTTGTTCTGTTGACCATAAGTGAAAAGTTTCTTTCTAGCCACGCGTACTGGCACCACGTTGCCAGATGATGATCCTGTTCACCGCCGGAAGCAACGCATGCAGGTGAAGTTCGTCGTCTGCGTGGTAGCTCGTAGACTCAACTGGCAGCCATAAAACACTTAACGCACTTGCAGACAATTATGCGAATTAGCCCTGTAAGTTACCGTAGAATAGGCTTAAGCGAAAGCTTAAAACGAAATATAGGGGGGGGGGGCGTTTTCTTCTTATCACATGTAGAGAAAATACATCATTGCGGGCTGGAGAGAAAAGCTGTCGACAATAGTTCTGGAAAAAGTATACTTAATAATTCTTATAACAAGCCTTCCGAAGGCTGCATTTTAAATGAGTGCATGTCATTCTCTACTGTAAACTCCTGACACTTTTTGTGGTGCCTATATGAGTCAGGAGTGCATTAATCGTGCACCCCATCCCCCCCATACACACACTTAGGATACTAGGTCATCTCCGACGTTGATAATACAACCAGGCGCCCGCCTTTTAATAACTGCAATGACCTGTGTCGCGTGTGCTGACGACAGGCACATCCAGCTTCTTGATTTGTACTCAGACAGCGTCCTAGTTTATTATAAGCAAAGAAGTAGAAAAGTTTTAAAGAAGTTTTTTTGTAAATCGTAGATTTGTGGAGACATCTCATTATTCGCTCCTTTTTTATTGCTGGCTATATATTCATCAGTCTCTTTTCGAAACTTTTTAGCCCAAATAATTTTCCCTTCAGTATATGCCAATATTCAAACACGTGGAATCAGATTCCTGCGATAGAATACTTACATGAGTGCCATTCTTGCGCCTAGTGAATTTCCTACGGAGGCCAATGTACGTTTTGTCAAAATTTATATACGCGTGTAAAAAATCATAATAATCACCCACCCCTCAAAGCTTCAACAATTAAAAAATATTTTTTCGGTAATTACTCGGCTTTCTCGTAATATGAAAAAGAATCAATAAAAAATGAGACTTCTGAATTGCGAATATTTTTGCAGCATGGCTAATTACACAGTTATTTTCGAAAGAAATAATTTAATTTGTTAATATACATAGATTACTCTGTTCTTGATAGGAAGCACACGATCCTTTATTAAACTGTTGTATTTTTCTACTAGAAACTTTCTGGTTAGAACAGAAGTGAGGAAAACGATAAAATAACGACATGAAATACGAGTGTTCCCCCTTAGCGAAAGGAAGTAACACACATTCAAAATTTACGGACGGCCTGTGTCCGGAGAGGAATTCATCTCGCCGTACAGACACGATCCAACTGCCTGAAACGTCTGAATTTTTAATAGGGCTGTATACTGTTATCGCTGGCGACAGTCAGACCAGTTAGCATCTACAGGCAGAGCTACTAAAAATACTTACCCGTATACACTTGTTTGTTCAAAATAAAGTTTTCAGGTTCCTCCAAGAAATTCTTCTGCTGATAGTATGTTTAGAAAAATCATTTAGGGGTATTTTATTGTCGAAAGGTTCTCGCATATGAAGACAATCTTTATTAATCACGACTGACGTAGCCATTCAACAAATTAAACCTCAAATTTTCTCCGCTTGGCGACACTTTAGTTTACTCACGTAAAACATTTATTGTGTGCCCTCTTTAGTAACAGCACCTAAGTAATGAGCACGACAGTTTTTTTATGAACTTGAAAGCTAAAAAAAATCCGGTCTAGTATGGCGATTGAATCCAGCACTGCCGCCTGTTTCAGGTTGTTTCTGTGATTACTAAGCCCATCAGGGCGG
The DNA here is from genome assembly GCA_030143305.2 of Amblyomma americanum. Lineage (NCBI taxonomy): Eukaryota > Metazoa > Arthropoda > Arachnida > Ixodida > Ixodidae > Amblyomma > Amblyomma americanum. Next base: position 130,423 of record JARKHS020026708.1, on the reverse strand, counting down.
CTAGCGTAGGAAAGGGTGAGCCCGAAATCTTCAGGAAATCAAAGCGTTGAAAGACGGGAGTCCAGTCTTGTAGGCTACAGCTGTGCTTCGAAGTTTGTTGTGAATTATTACTCCCGTATTCCTAATCTTATTCTGGATAGAGAGGGTTTCTCACCAAAGTGACAACATAAAGTAAAGGACACACATAGCAGAAGAAAAAGAACCAGTAGTGGTGTTAGCGCAAGTGAGCCAGTGAACTGGCATTCACCACATCACGGAATGTTCATCAGGAAACAATTCCGAGTGCACGTTTCCACAAAAAGAAATAACGCGAGAGGCCCGTTTATAAAAATATACCGGCTCTATACCCGCCCACAGGATCCGATATTTGGGGAACTATCTAGTGTTTTTGAAGTGTTGTTTGAACGGAGGAAAAGCTGAGTATATCAACTGAATTGACCTGTTAACAGACGCATGTTCACTAAGTATACCATTTAAAATAGGCACTTTCTGTTCAACAGTGGCTAACCCAAAAACAAAAATTATAATTTTATGTCTCGCAACGATTTCCGAGCACCAATAATGTGTGACTCTTGGCAGCGGGTACTCCATGCAGCAGACCTTTTTTCAATATGCGCACAATAATCGGCTGAGAAACAGGCAGTCCCCGCCAAAAAAAAAAAAAACGCACAGGTCTAATTATTGGATTGTTTGTAGCTGGGGTTATGGAGTTGTGTACATTTGTGTGTGAAATATGGCTTCTAGATGGTTCCTTAATATCAAATGCAATCACCAAAGAATAGTCCAACTCTGACTTCCATGCGCAAGAAATGAATCCAGTTTTCATTTCTCTCTTTAAAACCAATTCCTCTAAAACGAAGTAAAAATAAACATGAGCAACGTTGACTGACGTCCTATGGCGATGTGACCGGCAGCAGAATGCAATCATTAAATCAAGTTGAAAAGACTTTTTTTTTCATTCCTTCCCATTCTTTCCGTACATATTGAAACGTATTGCAGTGCAGGCCGCAGGTAAGACTTACATTGATGCAGCAATGTAGTATTTGTCACTTAACCTTGTTCCTTAAAACTTGTGCAATAACAGTTTGATAGAGAGCAGTACAATAAACATTATATAAAGTGTTTCACCTAGGACCTTACAGAATTTTATATCCAAGCTTTTTTTCGTTAGATTATTTTTATCGGCATATCCTTGTCGGTGGTGTAGTACTCCAGAATGCAGCTAAGACGTGCTAATATGTTGTCTAACATTGAACAGTTAACTTTTCCACTATTACGGTTAGGCTCCCTAAATATTAGGAGGTGTGATTCTCATGGTTTGTAATATTCATATCAACTTTAGGAATGACGAAAACGCTGTTATCCTAGGCGCTGTGGCCCAACAGATTTTGATTACTTCTATGATGTACGTGCACAGGAGCGGTTGCTTTGCCTGCAGGCTTGCAGAAAACGGATGTATTTTGGCGCGATGCAGCCAGTATTTGTTGGTCTACAATACCGAAGGTAACCACGTTTTCGAAATTCTAAAATCTCATATGAATATTACTTACGGAGCGCTACACGCCTGTAATAACAAAAGGAGCCTAACCGTAAAAGTTAGAGCTCACGACTTCGGAATTGCTAGCTTCGAAAGCTGAAGATATTTCTCCCAACCATTTAAGCTGTGCAGTATATAAGGAGTGCATAAAGGTTGTGATTTAAAGACGCCAGTAGATAAGCAGTTCGTAATTTGTCCTTCGACAAAATGGTGTCACAAAACATCGCAAAGCGACTCAGGCTATGAGCGACGCCTTACTTAATGGCTTCGGAAATTACGACCACCTCAGGTTTTTTCACGTGCACCGACATCACACAGTGCACAGGCCTCTAGAACTTCCCCTCCATCGAAATTCAGCTGCTGTAGCCGGGATCGAGCCCACGCCTTTCGGCTCAGCAGCCGAGCGCCATAACTACTGAGCCACCGCGGCGGCGGATAAAGTATAATTAACAATAGGACTGCTCTACAGCAGTTGTCCACTTGGCTCATTACAATATACATGTCCGTTCGTTATTCCTTGTATTTTCCGTTAAATTCTAAAGCGTAGTGCAAATGGATGCCTAATTATTATGCACTCGCGTGAAAATGAGCACCTCAGTGCAGTACTATGCGAAACGAGTTGTTGATGTCATCTCTGAGCCATCAACAATCTCTATGAACATTATTAAAATAAAATTTCTTACACTGTGCAGGTCATCGAACGTGGGAGGACGGGCAAAAGCCGTGACACCAAGCGTCAAAAAGACGATTATCGAAAATGTGCTCATTTTTCTCAGCAGTCAGAAAATAGCTTCGTAGATACGGAGCCTGTACGTTCTAAGAAGAACTGCTCGTATATATATCCAGTTTTGGAGCACGTGATGTTCTGAACGTTTTTTCTTGCATTTGTATTTTTAAGGACAATCGAATCGATTTAAGTCTTATATGTCCTCTGGACGCAGCGCATTGCGCTTTGATTTCAGAACAGCGGCGGATAATTCTAAGGTTTTGAGACTGTACCAACCCGTCTATCATACGGTGAATACAAGTTCTAGCAAACATTGTCAATCCTGCTGCTGACATTTTAGAAGTTCTCTTTGTTATTTTTAAGTTTGCACTATGTGCGCACTGATATGACATTGGGTAGAAGACTTCTGCGTTTGCAAGAAGTCATTCTGCGTCATATTAAACTAACAATCATAAATATACACATTTTTTTAGGGTTTGCCCGAATTCGGACGCATATAGCTACAGTGCTGAATTAAATAAAACTTTTGGTTAGAGATTCATGGCTCAGTAAACGTGTTCGATACCCCAGCAAGCATTGCGTCACCTCAAAAGTGGATATGAAAAGATTCCTAGAAGATAGTTGAAAACGGCAGTTAGATCTTCGTTATGTAAGCAGATCACAAGCTCGTTTTGTGAGCCAAGTAAATCCTGGTATCCTTGAGAGGAATCGTGATATTTTCTCGGGTGGTGCGAGATCAATGCTGTAGAACGCTGTCGAGAGAATACCAATAGCTTTGCATGACACTCATGCAAGCTCTTCATTGGTCGACCATGTGACCAAAAAATTTTAGCAACTAGGTGGAGTCGATTGCCCTGCACTCGGCGATGTCGAGGTTAAGGTGGCCTTAACTTTAAACTTTAAGGCGACAATGAATCTTCGAGATAAGGTGCATGTAACACCTACAGAAATATCTAATGTCGTAAATGCTGTTGCGAGAAGCTACAATAATTCCGGAAATGCTGGTAGCCACAGTGATGGCCATCATAGACAGAGGTCCACATTCTGGCGTCTTTCTTCAACGGATGTGAAAAAACTAGCTGGTGGTTTATCAGTACGAAGTATTATGCTGAAGCACAGTTTTTTTGCAGGTGCACACCACAGCCACGGACCCGAAAGCGCGAATGAGGTGTCTACTGACCCAGGAAACCAGTTATGCGCGTCTTATAATTTTCATCGTAAATGCCAATTTGCCCAATGTACGCCGGCGGCCTACGCTCGAGTGCCACGTTTCCGGAAATATATTGTTAACGGCAACAAGTAGTGCTCTAGTACCCCATTTCTGCTATAACGTTGTCCACACCAACACACGCAATGCACATCTCTTTGACACTACCGCCACATAGCGCCACATAGTCCATGGCCCCCGAGGCCTCCCACAGGTCGAGGTCCAACTCTAATGTCCACGTGCCCTCTGCTCTGTCGTCCAGCACCTCTGCGGAGGCGATGGACACAACCCAGGGCAGCCCCGTGCAATTCACGTCGGATGATCGGCGGAGCTCTCTGGATCGGTCAAAAAAAGACAGGTCCCGAATTAAGGGGACATAAAAAACTTGATCTAGTTTTAACTACATAGGAAAACAAAATTAAGATGGCTTTCATATTGCAGTGGAACTATAGAGGACTTATGAATAATCACAGTGACATAAAAGATATCCTGCGAGCACACGTTCCTGTTGCGTTATGTCTACAAGAGACAAATAAGGGCCTCAAAACAATAAATTTCGTAAAAATTGTACTGTTTTCCGCCGCGACCGACAACAGGCGAGCAGGGAGTCAGGACGTGTGGCAATTGTAGTGAAAAACGGTGTCCAGGATAGTGAGTTTAAACTAAAGACAAGACTTGTGCCCATAGCAGCCACTTTGCTTGCACATAAAATCATTACAGTGTGCTCTGTATATATTGAGCCACAGCTGAAAATAACACTTCTTGACTTAGAGGGTCTTTTAATGCAGCTACCAGAGCCATACCTGGTAGTTGACGACACTAATGCACATTCTAGTTTTTGGGGAAGCGAGAAAACGGACGCTAGAGGGCACATCATCGAGGATTTTATTCTATCCCCTAATGTCTGTTTGCTGAACTCGGGTAAGCCTACATACTGCTTCCCATCCTCGGGGAAAATGAGTGCTTTAGATTTGTATTTTAGTGCGCCGTCTATTTTTAGCGATTTTAACTGAAGTGTTTTAGACAATCCTTATGGAAGCGATCATCTCCCTGTTATAATAGGTCTGCCATCCTCACCAACATTTATTCAAATGAAACTGCGGCATTGGACGCTGCATATAGCTGATTGGGCATTGTTTGCAAAGAAAGCCAGTTTACAGTATATAATTTTAGAAAAACACAGCATAGATAAGATAAATGAAATTCTCACAACATGCATTTGTTCTGCTGCACATGTATCAATTCCAAAATCCACAGGAGTGGTGCGCGAGAACCACAAATTTTGGCACAACGAGAATGTAAGTAGGCAAAAAAACTGCAGAATAAAGCTTGGGGGTCTTTCACAGATACCCAACTCATGAAAACCTTATTTTTTTTTTCAAAAAGGCAAGAGCACATGCGAGAGGTATCCGGCGCAAGGCTGAGAAAACATCATGGCAAACTTATGTCTCTTCTATAAACAGCTATAACACAAAAATATGTGGGGGCAAGTTCAAAAATTAAATGGCCGCAACTCACATTTCAGAATTCTTGTTTTCGCAACACGTGGCCCATTAACTAGTTTAGGAGAACAGGCAGACATAATGGGGAGCACATTGCTGTAGTTCCCGGTTCATCACACTATACGCAGCCATTTATAAAACACAGAAATATAGCCGAAAAACAATGGCTCCCAACAAGTGGAGGTACTAATGAAAAATATAATACTCTTATTACACTCCAAGAAATCAACACTGTACTGTCTGCCGGTAAGAAAACTGCTCCAGGACCCGACCAAATACACTATGAAATGCTTGGCCATCTTTATAAGATTCTTTAACAAAGTATGGGTATCAGGGAAAATACCTGAAGCCAAGAAAAAAGCTATTATTGTACCGTTCCTTAAACCTGAAAACCCCTCAACCTCCCTAATAGTTACAGACCCATAACCCTGACTAGTTTCCTCTCAAAATCTTTTGAAAGTGTCCCTAATATAAGATTAACGTTTTTTCTAGAATCCTGTGAACTTCTTGATACCCATCAGTGTGGTTTTAAAAAGGGATGCCGCACAACAGATCACCTAGTCCGTCTTAGAAATGCTGTTCAAGAAGCTTTCATTCATGAGCAACACTGTCTCGCTGTATTTTTCGATTTAAATAGGGCATACGAGACGGTCTGGCGGTTCGGGATTCTTCAAGAGCTTGCCGAGCATGGCATCCGAGGAAGAATGTTGAACTGCCTAAAAGATTTCTTATCTAATCGTTCATTTCTTTTGCGCCTGGGTACAACCCTTCCGAGAAATTTCATTCAGGAAAACGGAGTACCTCAGGGCTGCATTTTAAGCACAACTCACTTCGTTGTGAAAATGAACTCTCTTACGAAAATAATCCCAAGGTCCGTTACGCACTCGGTCTATGTAGACGACCTTCAAATAGCTGCCACACCCTCCAATGTATCCACATGTGAAAGACAAATACAATTGACCATAAATATACTAGCAGCATGGGCGGATAAAAATGGTTTCCGGTTTTCCCCACAAAAATCAGCGGCAATTCTGTTCTCATTAAAACGAGGATTACAGGCAGATCCGACCCTACATCTGAATGACACCGAGTTACCCGTAAAAAAATGACCAGAAATTTTTAGGTATAACATTTGACGAAAAACTCACTTTCCTGCCTCATATTAATGCATTAAAAAAGAAAACTTCCCGATCACTGAATATACTCAAAGTCCTTTGACATAAACACTAGGGTTATGACACTGCAAGCCTCCTAAAAATCTACCGCTCTGTGGTACGATCCTGCTTAGACTATGGCAGTATAGTATATGGTTCTGCAAGACCATCGTATTTGAAACGACTCGACCCAGTGCACAATTCAGGTTTACGCCTTTCAACTGGTGCTTACAGGACGTCACCTATAAAGTCCTTATGTTGAAACGAACGAATCGTCACTTACAGACTGAAGAGTTATGCTCACACGCTCGTACATTCTAAGAATCTGTTCACTCCACAAATATATTTGTTACCTCATTGCTACAGAGTGCCCATCTAGAGTACTGCAAGCTACCCGTCCACTGCTCTTGGGATTTGAAGACATGTGCCAGAATCTCGGCGTACTACATATATTTCCAAGCATTGCTCGATGGCCAGGTCCACTTCCGCCGTGGTACAATTTTCCCAAAATCTGTGATCTCACTCTTACACACTTCCGTAAAAAAGAAATTCCGCAACAACATATAATGCTAGAATTCCTCGCACTTGAAGAAAATTACAGAAATTTCGCAGCTTTTTATACAGATGGTTCAAAAACAGACGCTTACGTTGGAAGCGTAGTGGTACAGGGGAAATGAAATAAAATGCTTCCATCATGACTGCGGAATGTTACGCTATCTGTGTAGCCATATAAAAAATAGTAAATGAGAACCTCGGCAACAGTATTATTTACACAGATCGCCAAGTGTGCTTACGGCACTCATTCTAGAAATGCAATAACTCCGCTTCTCGGCGACCTCTTACACAACATCACAACAGCCATAGATAAAGGACAAAACATTAGACTCTGTTGGGTACCAAGTCATGTCACTATAAAAGGCAACAAAAGAGTAGATTTGTGCGCTGCTCATGCTCGTGGAAAGCAAACAAAAAATGCAAATGTGCCCTATAAAGAATGCATGAAATTACTACAATGTAAGGCAAGAAAAATTTGGCAGTCCCCTTGGGACAGCGAATTAAATAACAAGCTACACTCAATAACACCAGTGCTCGGTGAATGGAAGTCATGTGTGCATCAGAAACTTTTCAACGAAGTCATTATCTGTCGCCTCCGTATAGGCCACACACACATTACTCACAACTTCCTGCTAACAAAAGAAGACAAACCAGTTTGTACATGTGAGACGAACTTACAGTCAGTCACATTTTAATTTCATGTTCTAAACGAGAAAAGCAATGGAAAAAGTGCTTCTCTTTCTTTTATAACCAACGCATCCCTTTTCGTCCATCACTGATTTTAGGTGAAAATGCAATTGCGGACATGTCATGGGTTTTTAGATTTTTAACAGAAGCTGGTGTTCTTGAAGATATGTAAAACATGACCCAGTACTTTTCCTGATGCACTTCAGCCACTTTTGCATTCTAGAGAAAAGGGCTGAGGTTTTTATCTTGATTGGTTGGGGGCCTCCAGTCCTTGCCCAGCCAAGGACGGCTGATGAGGGTAAGCAGCCTCCTTTGAAACCTTTAATATCTTGTTTTGTTCTCAGTACTGGGCTGAAGGGTATAACGTTTTAGGCATTCTACACCCCCCATACTTTTTATACCTTTGTAAAATTATCCAGAAAACAACTTCTTACACCTTGAGCTTGGCGCATGAGAGCCTTAGCCGCTTATGCGCCATTAAACTCAACTTAACTCAGCACTTGTCTAGAGCGCTCGAGAGGTGCAGTGCGGTGGAAATGAAGCTAAACTTCAAACTAGGTATTGACATTCACTGATAATACTTGCGCTGAAGAGCAGCCTAATATTCATGTGAAACACAAACGCACCAGCGCCTTACCGTAAGCAAAGCAACTGCGATAAGATTTAACTTCATTTGCTCCGCAGCACACCGCCGAGCGCAGTGGACAAGCGTGATCGACTCTATACTACATACCAGCATGTAAGCAACTGGAAACTTCCGCGAACACGTATGGACTCTTGGAGACAGGTGAGACGCTGTTCGAAAATAAAATGCATGTAATGATTATCATCGAGAATAGACTTTCTTATAAAAACCAACACAAAATGCATAGAATTCACAAAACGGCGGCAGCTACTCGAATATGCGTAATCCAGCCCGTAATACACAGGAGAGGCGCAAGTGACAGGAACACGAAAACACAGGCACATACGTTCTTGGGTAAAGCCATTATGAATTTTAAAAAGAATTATTTTCGAACATTTGCATGGCTATTCATAGTACATTCGTCCAAAGTCTAAAAATATTCAATACAGCTATCCCTCGGATGCCCTCCCAGATGTCAATGGATATTAACCATGACCATGAGCATGTGGCTGAGCTTATATCTGTGCGTTAGAGAAAAAAGATAGAGAAAAATACAGAATGCTACAGCAGTGGGCGGTAAAAATTTTGAATATCATAACTAGGAGCGAATAGTGCACATTTATTGGTGTTTTGAGACATGACTTAATACCTCGAGTTAAAAAAAGATATATTTTAGGCCGTGTTCTGAAAACATGCCCTCTTGAAGTAAATAATTTGAAGTGTTCTGCTAAGCTAAACTAAAGACGCCTGATATAGCCGATTGCACGGCAACCTGCGTTCTAATTTCAGTATTCTTTTTGTTTTCGAACCGTTTTTGGAACAAAAAAATGATGTGAGCAAGAAGCCCTTGTGCTGTAAAAAGCCTGAAATATGACGCACATTCTTCTGCTGCCATGTTTCAAAAGTACTTTTTGCGTCAGATGACACAATACCAAGGCACCTGAAGTAGGGATGGCAAAACTAGATGACTTAGATAAAGAAAATTGAATGCCAATTTTCACTTTAGTGAAGTCAAGGACTCTGTGCAAGTGTTACCTAACTCCACCATAAATTTTCTGCAACGTATAATGTTTATTATTCCATATCTTCGACTTCGTCATCCCGCTCGCGCATGATTGTGCCCTCAGGAATAAAAGTTGCATAATCGGCCATAGTTTATTATCATTCCGTGCATACGGCCGACCGCAGGATTGATAACTTTACCTATACTGGAGAAATTATGCGCCGGCGCACAGAAGGAAGTTGGGTGGAGCCGGCCATTGGTGGCTTTTTCTTCAAATACGACGACTATTTTGACATTGTGGACGGCGATGCTCTTGCCATTATTACTTAGCGTTACTTAACGTCATCAAAGCTGGGCTCGAATGCCGCGACAACCATTTTTAATTACCTTTCTCCTAGGACCCTTTGCATTCCAAAAATACAGTGCTGCAGTGGGCTCGAGAGATTCTTAGAAGCTATAAATTTATTTGTTGACACTATGAAAAAACTTTTGGAAAACTGTAGATAATAAATTGAAACTAAAATGAACAAACTTCTTGATCAGCACTGGGCTGTCATGAAATATCGATCTTTCGTTCGTCTTACTTAACCACAACTCTGGGGTTTGCAATTTTATTCATCAGGCTCGCGTGTTTCTCGTTACACCACTCCTTCGTGCTCAGAGCATTGTGCGGATATTGGTATCACCTTAGTAATACAGCGTCACCATAGCTCCACAACGTGGCCTGTTTTGGATGTGGCTTGCAATGCGTTCCAACTGCTCAAAACTTCTTCTGGTTGTCCGTTGAGACATGTGAAACTTTTATATTTCGGATTCTCGAATTTAGACCATCAACCTATACGCATATTCAAAAATATTTGGGAGTACTACCTAGGATATTGTTTTGGCATAAGTGAACGCGTGTTCAAAACAAATAATAATGAAGCGAAGGCCAGCTTGATGTGTCCAATATATCGCATGTGTGCTTCTCGCAAAGGGCAACGTAGCAGCGACTTTTCTACAACGTGAAGCAACTTGCTAAGAATAATAAGCATCTGGCTGCTCTTACTTGCAATGTAGAAGACCTGTTCAACCTATAAGGAACAATTGATGGTGTTGAAAAGTTTAATTACATGTGTCAAACAAGTATAATGATGTGATAGAAACTTGTAATAAACACGAAGGGCAGGTCCTAGGGGCAGACGATCACAAAAAACAAGGTATGAGGTTAAGTCAAGAACTAAGTGACTTGCTGCAGTACAGTAGGCGCCAGAACATGGATATTCATGGCATTCTCTTCACCTACAAAGAAAGTCTTCTTGAGAAACTCAACAATCTTTACCAGGAACATGAGTTGCCCCTCCTGAATTAGCGTGATGTAAGCGGTCTGCATTGCCGGCCAGCGCACATTAGCAAATTGCCGACCATTCTGATAATTCATTCTCGGCGATCTACACAAGCCGCTTGGCTTGCAAAGCATAAGTATGAGAAGGAAGATGACGAAGATATTTTCTTTCGTGATAACCTAAAGACACTGTATAGACGGCTCTGATGGCTTTCCAAATCAAAAGCACGTGAGCAAAATTACCGCTCAGTTTGGTCTTCTACTAATAGAAAGATTTTTGTGACGAAAGAACCAGGCACACGGGCAATAAGGATTGCCTCAGGACAAGAGGTTGAGCGGATTGCCTTAATAAGTTGGCTCATTTTGTTTTGTTGTTATTGTTGTTGTTGTTGTTGATTTAACCGTTAAGATGTATTGTGCACGCGATTCTCTTAATACATTCCTAAAAAGAAACAGCTATTGTATATCTCTTTCTCTGTATCATTTATACGCACAGAGCCTCAGAAATAACACAGAAGAAATTAAGGCTGTGCTGGAGCACACAAAATGTCGCTTCGACATTATTTTATTTACAGAAACCTGGTAAACATCAAACTGTGATGTTAGACATTTAACAGGCTATGACATAACCTCTGTATTTAGAGAAAACAAACGTTGTGGCCGAGCGTCTTTGTATATCAAGAATGAAATAGAAAATGAAATTCTTCCAGAATACGCTGTAGTTTCTGATTACTTTCGAAACAGTTGGTGTCACACATCATAATGCAGTTATACTCCTCATATACCAACCAGCTCGTCGATCAGTGGATGCTTTTCTTACTTTCATATAATCCTTCCTTCAATGTGCTAGCCTGATAAACCAGCATGCGATAATATTCGTTGATATGAACGTAGATCTGTTAAGAAATGCTGCTAGTCCGGTACAAATACTAGAGTTGATGCTATTATATCGGTGAGAAAGCGTTGCGCACAAGCCTACAAGGATCAGACAACGTTCAGGAACTCTAATAGACCTGTCTGTCACTAATCTACCTCCGAATAAGATAACACCTAGACTAATTGTATCTAGTTATTGTGATCCACTTCTTTTTTAACTTTCCTTTAGTTAGAGAAAAAAATAGATGAGACTAAATGAATTTGACAAATGACAATAACATTAGACAGTTCCTTTCACTAATGGCAGAAACAGTTTGGGATGATGTATACAGTTAAACAAATCCGTGTAGCGCATATGAGATTTTCCTACAGAACTAGATTGCCACAATAACAGTTCTTTTCCACGTGTGCCTGTAAAAAGGCACAAAAGGGCAAGAAAAGAGTCGATTACTCTAAATTTGTAGAGACGTATTAACAAAAAAAAACTTGTTCGCTCATTCCCTAAAAACAAGAGGCCCGGCTCATTCAGCGGATTTTAAAATATTTCGCAAAAAATTAAATACACATCTCAAAAGGCAAAATCAGCTTGTTATAACAACAAATTTTCGGGAGAAATGCATAGTCATGGGTTTCTGTGAGGAACAGCTAACAGCATCATAAAAGGGGGCAAATCACGCTTTCCGAGGGATTTTTACATCAATGTGAAAATTATTTCAGGTGTGCCCCTAGCAAATCAGTTCATTGTATATTTTCTTAACGCCGGCTCTCCAAAGCAAGCACAAACAATGCAAGCTTCCACGCCTGTCCATTCGTTCATTCTTGCTACCTGCAGTAACTGATTACTTTTAGTTCCAACAACGGCGGGAGAAGTTGCAATTGTTATCAGAGCAATTAAAGCTACAGACTCGCCAGTAAATGATGAGGGCACGTCCTATTAAGGCGGTGCTTTCATTTGCATCAGGTCCGCTTATACATGTTTGTAATCTCATAGTATTTTCTCCTGTTACGGAGTCTTTCACTCCTATAGTCAAGTCGCTGCCGTCATTTGTTGAATTATGAGATTACGGAGCGCGTCTGAGCATAGTGAAATGATGCCATGGTGGCCCCACTTCATTCACATAAGCAGTAATGCAAATATTAACCTCATGCGACAAAAGTCAGAGCTTCTATAATTATCCTAAATGTGTATGATAGTGTACTTTCTACTGTTCTCGTAAATGTAAAGTTTATGCGGTACCTTTGTCCACTAACCTTAACTCTCACTATTTATTCCTTCAATTAAATGGCCGATCGGTTTCGCATTTCCTCTTACTATTTGGTTTTCTTGGTACCAGGAAGTTCTAGGTTTCCGTTCATGACGCCGTACTTTTTAATGATAATGTTTTTTATGCGAGTGTCGCCTCTCCTGCGTCAATCTTAGTGCTGCTCAACGTACCTCAGTATTTTTCGTTTTTGATTCTAGAAATTAACCTTTCCGGTAAAAAAAAACGGAAGCCCAGCAAGGCGAACGAAAACTTCGAATGTGCGAGGCTTCATGGAAGAACTCCACACATCACGCTATGGAACCACTCTGCGCACTCAAGCAAAGAAGTCATCTTGGTTTAGCCTTTGCGTTCTGCGTTTATGGTTACAGATAGCCGGGGCGCCTACACCGGCGTGACATATCAAATACGTTTAAGACGCACATCGAGAAGAAGGCGACAACTTTTTGGTGGCATTTTTTCTTAAATTTAATAAGTAACAATGCCGTGAACTATTCGACATCGAAAACCGATGCGTTAAGCACGTTAACTCGTCTATAATTTAAATATCAATGAAAAATAAATGGGAATGTACCGTCTGATCGAGCTGTTTTTTCCTACAGCTTTCAATTTACTTCATGGCAAGGGTATTCCGCGGTGACCCCTACATCAACTAAAATATTTCTTGAAGGCATATGCTTGGACAACGTGTAGCTTCTTGAAACAATGGGAAAGCAAAAACCACGTGCCTCTGATGCACTATGAGTTATTTAGACGCAGTGCTGATTGTTTGCCGCGTAATTTTTCAGTTTGGTTATTACAAAATAGGGAGATGCTGAGGTGATATTTATTATTTTCCACCATGTTCTTTATGCTCAAATAACAACTATCTCGAATTTGCACTCTGGACTCGTTAACAGATAACGATACCTATATCTCGCGTCATCCTTGTCTCTAGACGCTGGAGCGACTCATGGCCCAGATAAAAATTGGATTCGTTACCGTTGCATTTAGTTCCAAGGCACAATGCTTGCGCGAACTTAGAGCCAGCTGTACTTGCAAACCGGGATATCACGAGCACCTAGCTCAGAATATTCTTTTTCAGCTTAATTTTAATTTTTGTTCTTTAGTGACACTGATGTGCGCTCTGCCGAAATGGAAGTAGAATGCACGTTTTGATACACAATTGAAAAATTAGGGTAGTGCACATAAGTATTTTTGATGAACTGCCTTCTTATAGAACGAGAAATGATTTCCTGAAGTTTCTTTTAATTCTCTTCTTCACGAGAAAATTATTCACACGTGGCGCTATCCCACAAACGATTTGGGACATATCAAGTGAGTCAATTGCCTTTTGTGTCTTATGGATTATCAAATTTCCATCTCATACGCTGAAACTTTAGTGTGGCTCAGTGTCTATTCATATTCACCGCTGTTGCGTTAGCCATTAATTGCGACTGAATAGCTCCGAATCCCAATTTCTCTCTTTCATACAAATGACTGCTAAGATTCAAACCCAATAACCAATAAATAACGTTGCTAACCAACAAATCTCGGAATATAAACAACCTGGCGTTCGCTTTTTATGTCCAGCTAGGTAACCTTGGCTCGTTGATTTCATGGTACTTCTTCATTAGGATTAAACATCGTGATTACTGCAGTCTTAATCTCCGAAAAAGCGTCTTTCGTATCTGGTTCAACCCAATTCCTACCAATAAATGCGCCTTCTAGATAAAGTTTTTTCGTTTCACGTCACATAGCACACGGCGTGGAAATAAAGGCTTTGATGCGGATAATTTGTTTGTGCTGCTTTCAGGTGATGCCAGATTTCAAACGTATTTTTACTGATCTTATTTACCGCGCGACCTATTCTCACAAGACAATGAAATAGTGCCAAGCTAAACCATCTAACAATGATTGCACACAACGAGTTCATTAGCGAGTTCAATGGTTCATTATTAGACACCGCTAATCTACAAGGACGAAGATCGAACTCGCTGTGTTTCACTTGCGCAAATTATATTCAATACAATCCGTAGATTCTAGCTGCAAAAATCAAACCTCACCTCATGAATATTTACGCCTTTCTATTTGTCTCAATATGCCACCAATTATCCACCAATTATCTGAAAGCCTACAATGCATACTCAGAACATCTTAATATATTTAAAATCTCGCTATGTGCGCTTTGTGAAATCTTGAACCTGCTGTTTAAGCCACTGTTGGACATTGATTGAGACGATGTCCAACAACCCCATACTTAATCTCCTCATGTACGAACACTCTAAAATAGATTCATGATGGCTGTTTAGAGAAACTTTTGCGCATTACAGGTTTGTGATGTATTCCCCCACCTTATCTTTAAATATATGCAGCTCTTCCCCGCCGGGGGGGGGGGGAGGGGGGGGGGGCGTCTGCAGCTTGCAGGCGTTGGTGAGTGGCGACACCACGGGTTCCCGGGCATCCGCAGGGACATTCCCGCAGGGGGATGATGGTGAACAGTGCATCACCACGGACCCGAGCACCCGCGCCTAGCCGTGCGTGGCATCGCCGTGTTCGGGGAAAAGGGGATTCTGGTGGTTGAGCCGATGCCGCGCGTTTGGACCTTTAAGGCTTCTCGGCGGAGGCAACACACCACTTTGGCCCCAGCTTCCTGTAGACTGCACCAACGGCCTGACCCGACCGAGGGAAATCGGCAGTCACCTTTTCCTGTCATCCCCTCCATCTTTCACTTTCCTATTTCTTTCTCACAACTCTCCTATCTCCAACTCACTTCCTGGGTTTTACTTTTTTCCTGGCGGCGATGGTTAACCTTTTGCGACCAACTACCCTGAGTTGCGTCATATTTGGCTATAGTTGAGGTGTACAGCTGACGTGGGCAGAACTTTGTTTCAAGTTCCTGTCCCGTCCCCTCGTTGGACTCCATGCTGGGTGGCTGGCACCATCACCGAATACTACATTTTTTTTTGTGGCTACCTCATTTCTTTCAAATGATCGTCCTCTGAAAAGACGGCGGACCGATGTGACCTCCCAATTTTTTGATAGAAAGAAAACAACTTTCCCAAAGTACCATATTGTGCACAGTGAACGAAAAGAAAAGTCAGCTAGACTAATATCCACATACATAGTTTCAAAAGCTCTCACTGATTCATTAGGTCCGAAGTACAAAGTAACAAAACTGGCTAGTGGAGACCTCCTGCTAGAACTTGTTGACATCACTCAAATCTCGAAACTGGCAGACATTGAAACTTTCGGTGACATCCCTGTATCTGTACCACCCCATACATCGCTAAACACTGTACGTGGTGTCATCTCCGACAACGACTTTTTGCACTTTTCAGAAGAGAAAATGCTGCAAGGACAGTCCGAACAAAATGTAACCAATGTATATAGAATAAAAATACGCAAAGAAAACAAAGAAATTGCAACGAAACACCTGGTACTGACCTTTGCTTCCTGCACCCTGCCCGAATCAATCCAGGCAGGGTACGCAAAAATATCCGTCAGACCATATATCCCTAACCACAGATGATGCTTCAAATGCCAAAGGTTTGGCCACGGCTCCCAAAGTTGTCGCGGCGGCGATACATGTGCCAAATGTGCCTCCAATGATCATAAATCCGAAGACTGCGATGCTGCACCACGCTGCGCAAACTGCGAAGGCGACCACGCCGCTTATTCAAGATCGTGTCCTGCGTGGAAAAAAAGAAAAGGAAATTATTCTCATCAAGACCAAAGAGAATGCTACATTTAAAGAGGCAAGACAGCGCTACGCAATGACCCGGAGCTCATTTTCTTTCACCGCACATACAAACATCGCCGATGTGGTGCGTGGGCGCGGCGCACCACAGCGGCCTTCGGCGACTGCCCAGATCACACTAAGTGAGGTTGAGGTAGGGCCATCCGCGCCCCTGGCAGATGCAGCGAGAGCTGCTCTGCCATCCCCACAAACGGGCCCGTCGACCTCCAAGTCGGCAGCCAGCAAGGCTTCCTCCATTCGGGAGAAACCCACCACCCCCTGCCCGTGGGTTCCCCACGGAACTCCAGCGCCTCCACTGAGGCGATGGATACAACTCAGACCTCGCCTCGGCCGCAATGACGGCGGGGCTCCCTTGATAGAAAAAAAGAAAAACCTTATTAACAGGCCCTAAGCAAGGAGGGGCCTAAGGTCTCAATACCATCCCCCCCCCCAAAAAAAATCATGGCGTTCCTTATCCACTGGAACTGCCGTGGAATTCTAAATAACTATAGTGATGCAACAGATATCCCGAATTCTCTATCTCATTTGGCACTGTGTCTGCAGGAGACCAACTTGGGACCTTCTCATAAAAATATTTTTAAAAAGTATAAAGTCTTTCGCCGTGACCGTGAGAAAGCAAATAGGCTCTCTGGAGGCGTTGCTGTTGTAGTTCAGAGTGGCGTTGCAGCCCATGAAATCAAGCTCCACACGAATTATGAAGCCGCTGCAGTCACCGTCCTTAGATTGAAAACAATTACCGTATGCTCTATATATCTTCCACCACATCTCACTGTTACACTATAAGGTCTAGAGGAGCTTTTTAGGCAGCTACCAGAGCCATATCTGGTAGTCGGAGATTTTACCCCGCACTCCTCGTTTTGGGGTAGTGAACAGACAGACACTAGAGGTCGGATTTTAGATTTTATTCTGTGCCATAACGTCTGCTTCCTCAATACAGCAAGGCCACATATTGCTCTTCATCCTCGGGTAAAATTAGGTGCATAGACTTGTCTTTTAGCTCTCCATCCGTTTTTAGCGATTTTAAGTGGGATATTCTTGATAACCCGTACGGAAGTGATCACTTTCCAGTGGTAATTAACTGTGCATCACCACCACCAATAATCCCAACAAAGCCACGCCGTTGGAAGCTACATTTAGCGGACTGGCCACTATTTGAAGAAAAGGCCTGTCTCAAACTCATAAATTTTAAAAAGGCGAGAGCAAAAGCACGATACATACGTCGCAATGCTGAGAAAACTTCATGGAAAAACTATGTGTCATCCATAAATAGTTCAATTGCTTCGAAACAAATGTGGGAGCAAGTACGCACACCTAATGGCAGTTTTTCCCACTTCACAATCCCTTTCCTAACATCTCCGGATAGACAAACAAGGATTACCGAACAGGCCGACAAAGTAGGGGAACACTTCGCCACAGTTTCTAGCTCCTCACACTACACCCAAACATTTTTAAAGTACAAGAACACAACAGAAAAACAACGACTACCGACAAGTGGCAGTGCCAATGAAGTTTACAATAAATTAATTACACTACAAGAAATCCGTAGAGTACATTCGGCCGGCAAAGAGACATCACCAGGCCCAGACGAAATTCAATATTAAATGCTTGTTCACCTCTCCGAAGATGCTGTAGAAGCTCTTCTAAAATTCTTCAATAAAATATGGCAGTCCGGAAAAATGCCAGAGGCGTGGAAAATCGCTGTGGTTGTGCCTTTCCTGAAATATGGAAAACCACCAACTTCGGCTGGTAGTTAAAGGCCAATAGCACTTACGAGTTGTCTTGGTAAAAGTTTTGAAATTGGGCTAAATATTAGGTTAATGTTCATCCTTGACTCGCGAAAACTTCTTTATATCCATCAATGTGGTTTTAAAAAAGCATGCTGTACAAATGACCATCTCGTCCGTCTCGAAAACACAGTCCGTGAAGCAGTCATACACAAACAGCACTGTCTGGCAGTATTTTTACTTGGAAAAAGCTTACGATACTACCTGGAGATATGGGATACTTCGTGACCTCGCGGATCTAGGCATCCGTGGCAGGATGCTGAATTGTCTAAAAGACTTTCTTTCTGACCATTCCTTTCGTGTACGTCTAGGCTGCACGCTTTCAAAAAAATTCATCCAAGAAAATGGCGTACCGCAGGGGTGTATTCTAAGTACCACACTCTTTATTGTAAAAATGAACTCAATATCGCGAATTATTCCAAAGACCATGTATTCCGTATATGTTGATGACCTTCAAATTTCATGCACATCTTCCAGCTTATCAACATGCGAAAGACAGATACAACTTACAATGAACAAACTAGCGACTTGGGCAGACCAAAATGGATTTTAAGTTCTCTCCACAAAAAACAGCTGCTGTCTTTTCTCACTAAAAAGAGGCATGCAGATTAATCCCACCCTGCACTTGAAGGAAAGTGTTCTACAAATAAAGCAAGAGCATAAATTCCTAGGCATAACTTTTCATCCAAAGCTCACTTTCTTACCGCAAATAAACACCCTCAAAAAGAAAGCTTCTCGATCTCTAAATATACTGAACGTACTCTCACGGAAACACTGGGGGTCCGACAGGTTATGCCTTTTACAGATGCCTTTTTTTTTTTTTGACTGGATCCCATACATAACCTGGGTCTTCGCATATAAATTGGTGCATACACAACATCCCCCTTATATGGTCTATATGTAGAAACAAATGAACCATCTGTTGCAAACAGAAGAGCAACACTTACCTGTGTATATGTACTGAAAATAAGATCCTTACTAAAACACCTTTGTTACCCCGTAGTGCACATCTAGAAGACTGTTCAATAATAAACCACAGTCGATCAAACCTTTGTAACTACGCTTTGAAGATGCATGTCATGAACTCGGAATACTAGATGCTCTACCAAAAATTGCCCCGAGGCACGATTCATTGCCCCCATGGTACTGCCCTCCCGCTGCTTGCAACTTCACTCTAACACAGTTTCGTAAAAAAGAAACACCACATGAACATCTACTACAAGAATACTTGGCTTTGAAAGAGAAATGTTCAAGCTATATGGAGTTTTACACAGATGGCTCTAAAACAGCGATGCTCGTTGGAAGTGCCGTAGAACAGGGGAAATGGGAAAAAATAGTAAGATTGCCAAGTTATGTATCAATATTCACTGCCGAATGTTACGCAGTGTGTATGGCTGTGGACAAAATAGTACATGAGAGCATCGAAAACAGTATAATATACACAGATTCCCTCAGCCTACTCAGAGCGCTGCAGTCAAGAAATGCAGTTGAACAGACAAGAAATGCGGTTGAACCTTTAGTAGGCCACATCATACACAGCACAGAAAAAGTCACAACACAAGGACATATGATAAGGTTCTGCTGGGTCCCGAGCCACGTCGGCATAGAGGGTAACGAGAGAGCAGACTTAGCAGCAGTAAAAGCTCGAAATGGTGAAATAAAAAATGTGAACATACATTTCAAAGACTGCATGAATTTCATACATAACAAATTAAAGAAAAAATGGCAGAAAGAGTGGGATAATGAAGTGAACAAGAAACTACACTTCATGAAGCCCACCTTGGGGGAATGAAAGTCATCCAGACACCAGGAACGTTTCACCGAAGTAACCTTATGTCGCCTTCGCATAGGACACACACGCTTGACACACAACTACTTACTTACAAAGGAAGCCAAACCCGTTTGTGAAAGATGCGGCGACGAGCTCACATTAAACCATATCTTATTTACATTTTCAACCATAGAAAAGCTAAGAAAGAAGTATTTTAGTCAATTTTATAATCAATGCATTCCATTTCACCCAGCACTACTCTTGCGTGATAATGCAATTGTTGACATTTCTCATGTTTTTAACCGTTTTGAGAGGTTGGTTGTATTAATGAACTGAATGGCTCGCTTTTATGTGATACACCTAAGCCACTTTCTTATTCCTGAGAAGAATGCTGAGGTGTGTATTTCATCGGTTGGGGCCTCGACATCCTTCCTCTGCAAAGGATGGCAGCTGACTTTACCTGATCTTTTTTAAAGCTTTTACCATTGGCCATTTCGGAAAATTATGCCTTTTACCTTCACTAGATGATGTGAAATAACATTTTAGGCCCTTTACACCACCGCTTCATTTCTGTCATATAAAATTCGTCACAGGATAATTTTCTACACCTTGCGTTTGGCTCATGATGGCCTTTGCCGCCTATGTGCCATAAAACCCAACACAACACAACACAAATAAATTAAGTAATTATAGGGAAGTAAATGCTGATTTGGCTTCTTAAATTAAAAAAAGAACATCTCCACGTTAGGCCGGAGACAATTTTGCGCTCAGCAAAGTATCTAAGTCGGCCCCGCATAGCACCAGTGTTTCGCAAACCGGCTTAGTGGAGAGAACTTTCAATACTATGCCACAATGCTGTGTTTAATTTAACCGTGGGGGCATATATTGCTGCATTTTTTTATAATTTCTAGAATAAAATATCACCCACTTATTTTTATACGTATTTATTTATGCACGCGACGCATTCCTTGAAAGGTGGTTTTGAAGGGCATTACCTCAATCGCGAATAATTAATAACTCTCAGAAAACGGTACCCTGGTAACCAATCTTCTCCATTAGAGAATTAGAAAATGGCAACGAGCAATGTGTAGTGCTCCCTGACCATGAATGAAACAATTGTTCAAGTGTATTGGTTACTTTTTACAGCATGTATAAATGCGGAATAGGTCTGAATTAAATGAGTTTGAAACAAACGCATACATTCAACCTGAGGTGGGCGGATCAGATTAGGAAGTTTTCGGGAATAGGAGGACGCAGCTGGCATAGGACAGGGTTCATATATAGAGACATGGGAGAGGCCTTTGTCCTGCAGTGGTTGTAGTCAGGCTCATGATGATGATGATGATGATGATATTGTTTCTAGTCAAGGATTTTTCCGGGCGTAAAAACAGCTCATCAGCCTGTCTGTGGATGAGAGACGCGGCGATGGTAGCGAAGTTTTTATGCGCAAGAAACAAATCTAACCGCCTTGTGTTTGACAACTTCAAGTGTCTTACGATGTATAACGATTGTTACGGTACCGTAGGTGCCCTTGGTACCCATTAACAAGGATATCATCAATCTTTTTATAATTTTTGGTCGGACGTTTTCAGGGCAATCACAATGTCCATAGAGGAACATCCTCGTCGAAATCCGGACATACATTTTGTATACAATTCATGTCGCTCCAGGTACCATTCTACGCATGTTAGTAGCATTATTTCCGTCACTGTGCCGACGCAGCTGGCAAGTGCAATCGGACGGTTTGATGTAATGTCAAGAGGTGATTTCTTAGGTTTTAGAAGTGTAACCAGTCTATTGGTCTCACATTCAATAGGAGCTGTGCCCTCTCTCCAAGACTTCTCATAGGAGGTCAAAACGACCCGTCGGGCCTCTTGATCTAGGTTGGCAAGTACGGAGCACGTGATGAGTAAAGAGTAAAAGAAATTTCCAGGACTCACCTGTGGTTGCAGAAGCAGGCAGTTTAATTAAAATTTTCACGCTAACCTGCCACAAGATTTTGTCAGTAGTGCAGCCGCCGCGTTGGCTCAGTGGTTATGGCACTCGGCTGCTGGCCCGAAAGACGCGTTTTCGTTCCCGGCCGCGGCGGTCGAATTTCGATGGAGGCGAAATTCTATAGGCCCGTGTACGGTTCAATTTCAGAGAACGTTAAAGAACCCCAGGTGGCCGAATTTTCCGGAGCCTTTCACTACGGCGCCCCTCATAGTCTGAGTCGCTTTGGGTTGTTAAACACCCATTAACCATCAGCCAGAAGAAAGTGCATTCTGGTTCTAGTTGTAGGGAGCGGTGGAGCAGTGTTCACAAGACAATGAGAACTGAAATTCTGCACTAGTCGAATATTCCGGGCAAAGTCCAGATGATATCTTGTCTAGCTGGCTCTTATCTGTCGCAAGCATTGCCTCCTTTTGGCTAGGAGCTATGGAGGGGCGTCCTTTTTTCCCAGTGTCATGAGCCGCTCCAGCGCCTGAAGGCGAAGGTGGTACAGTCCATACGTATTTTCAACTCATAGCGAGTTGTGAGTATATGGTTGAGATATATTCTGTTCGAACTGAGAACACATGGTGTCAAATAATAACTATCAGCCCAGTCTCACAGTGATGTTTCAAAACACAAGACATCGTTCCCCAAACATACTGCGCTACGTATGAGCATTGGTTCTAGCTTAGTTTTTGCTTCACCGCATTTCTGTGTGAGCTGAGTCAAATACCAGTTCTTCATAGGACATAATCTAACTGTCTGAAGAAATTATATACAATGATTTTTGAGCCCCTGCTCACGGACAACAGCTAAATATGCACTTACAAATAATAAAATGACGATTACCACACCGCATTTTACCTTTTTTATGGTAACTATAACATGTCTTTGCTTACGTCGGTGATCCGCGCTTACAATATTCCTGCACATTTTGTCTGAACAATAAGGCTTCGTTAAAATAAGAAAAGTGACGTTGTTAAAGAGGAACCTAAAAGTGAATGCAAACTTAGGCAGCATATAGAAAGCACAACAACTAAATGAACACGATAAATATCATTTTATTATGCAGATTTAGAAATATTCATAAATATTGGACACAGTGGCTTGTGTAACCTCTTTTTTGTATATTTCTCTCCTGGCCCTGCTACCGTGTCAATGTT
The DNA here is from genome assembly GCA_030143305.2 of Amblyomma americanum. Lineage (NCBI taxonomy): Eukaryota > Metazoa > Arthropoda > Arachnida > Ixodida > Ixodidae > Amblyomma > Amblyomma americanum. Next base: position 107,533 of record JARKHS020026708.1, on the reverse strand, counting down.
GAGAAGACGTTCAGACGATTAGGGGAAGATATTTATTTATAAATGGTAAGCATATAACCGCCACGTACATGAAACACGTGTTCATATCGGTGCTTATCCCTTCTTGACTTTGACATACATAACAGAAATATCTGTCATGATGTCTGACGTTCATTGCTTGTTTATAAGAAAATCTTGAGGTGTCTCTCGTATGAAATAACAAATCCCAGAGATTTACCACCGGACAGAAAAGTTTGCGGGATGTGTGTTCTTGGAAAGTTGATTATTATATCTCCATATCTCTACCCTGTCGCTTGTTATTGTATGAAGGTGTTAAATGCCTAAATGCTCTTTTTCTGGAAATTATATAAGGTGACTGGGTAGCGATATTGTGGTGCAATTAACATTCTTCCGAGAATTCGTGTCCCGCAAACTTTTGTCCCCGACAGTACGCTGTTTCTGCGCATTTCGTTCGGAATTCTTTATGTGCTCGAGCATTATGATCGAGAACAGAATGTTTAAGCTCCGTCGATTAAGCTTCAGAGAAACAATATATCCTAACTTGATGGAATATACTTTCAAAACAGTTGGAATCTAAAAGTCACGGCTTGAGGTGCTTTTAACTTTCATTGATGGGATGTTTATTGCCACTCGTTGTCCCCGACAGTACGCTGTTCCTGCGCATTTCGTTCGGAATTCTTTATGTGCTCGAGCATTATGATGGAGAACAATGTTTAAGCTCCGTCGATTAAGCTTCAGAAAAACTATATATCCTAGCTTGATGGAATATACATTCAAAACCGTTGGAATCTAATAGTCACGGCTTGAGGTGTTTTCAACTTGAATTGATTAGATGTTTATTGCCACTCGTCCGAGCAAAGCGGTATTTAGTGTTATATTTCTTGTGTTTTGTTGCAGACAATGATGATTTGCTGCAGCAGAGAACACGTGTACATGCTGCTGCGTGGCACACACTCCGTGCAAGGAATACTTGACGCTAATCGGAAATATTCTCCTCATGTTTAAGAAAATCTCGACATTTTCGATATTTTCAACCCTCGCCTATAATTTCACGCGCAGAACATTAAGCAGAAACTATCGTGCATAAAATTCTCCGACTAAATTCTATGCTGCACCCGCCTATGGGTGCAAAAATAAAAGTCTGCTCCTGATGATGATAATGATTATGAATTTTTATGGCGAAAGGGCATCTACTGCCAAAGAGCGCCATGGCACAAGGTATTTTGGACTTTTCAAGGTGGGGTCAAAGACCCATTTCCCAAGAATTTCACTCTAAATAAGCCGAGCACCAGACAGGGGGTAAGCTGGCACCCATTGTATCACCGGTGGGTACCCGGCGGCACTGGTGATCGAACCCCGAACCTCCCGCATGCGAGGTGGACGCTTAACCACTTGGCCACCGTTGCGGTCAGAAGTCCCTTTTCAGATGCGTTGCCGTTTAGAAAATCTTGCTGGATTAAAAAAAGAAAATATACCCTGCATTTCTGTGCATTTATTTAACGTTACCAATCGACAGCGCACTATATAGAAGTGTCAGAAGTTTGGTCAAGGCTCACCAATTTGCCGCGGCCGAAAAACTTGAGAGAAATGTGCTTCGAAGGACCCCCATTCTGAGGAATGTGACGCAGCACAAGGCGGCGCAAACTGCGAAGGGGACCAGGCAGCGTACTCCAGGGTGTGCCCATTCTGTAAAAATGAAAAAGAAATAATCACCATAAAGAGAAAGGAAAACATTTCATTCAAAGAAGCAAGGAGGCGTTTTGCGGTTGCCGACACATTCTCTTTCATATCAAAACCCAACTTCACTGATATGGTGCGCGGGGGCGTAGCACCACACAGAACTCCGGCACCTGCCGAGGCCGCCTCCACCAAGCCGATGGCAGGGCCGTCCACGCCCCAGGCAGGGACAGCGAAGGCTGCTCTGCCAGCCTCAAAGCAGGGAGCGCCGGTCCATTTGTCAGCATCCCGCCGGATTCCCCCTGTCGGGAGACGCTTGAAACTAACACAACCGCGACTTCTCAGCAGTCCTCCAGCACCTCTGGTGAGGTGATGGATACAACTGCCACTCTGCCTTCTTTACAGCGGCGGAACAGCTCTCTCGAGCGAAAAGAAGGCAGACCCCTCATAACGGGTCCAGATCATATGTAAACCCCTTCTCGTTCTCACCCCAAAAGATAAACATGGCTTTTATAGTTCTGTAGAACTGAAGAGGCCTGTTGAGGAATTACAGTGAAATAAGAGATATATTTGAGTCCATGTTGCCCGCAGCCTTATGTCTTCAGGAAGCCAATATATGTCCACAATATATGTATATCCTCGGCGGTCGCAATTTCGATCGAGGCGAAATTCTAGAGGCGCGTGTGCTGTACAATGTCAGTGCACGTTAAAGAACCCGAGGTGGCCTAAATTTCCGGAGCCCTTCAATACGGCGTCTCTCATACCTGAGTCGCTTTGGGACGTTAAAGCCCCATAAACGAAAACCCAAACCAACAAATGAATATCTTGAAACATTATAAAACATTGAAACGCGATCGCGAGCAGCCAAATAGAGTCTCAGGGTGTGTTGCCATTGTCCTTCAAAGCTGCGCACCTGCTCGAGAAATCAAAATCAAAACAAAACTTGAAGCTGTTGCAGTCAGCATCATCAGCCATAAAACAATTACTATCTACTCTGTATATATTCCTCTACATTTTACATTAACAGTTCATGATCTACAAGAACTCATTCATGAGCTTCCACAACCACATGTAGTAGTTGGGGAATTGAACCCTCACTCCTTTATGGTGAAGCGAGCGCTGCGACTCTAGGGGCCAAATAATCGAAGATTTTATCCTTAAAGTAACAAGTAAAGTATGTCTTTTAAATGCAGAAAAAGCCAAATGCTGCTCCCCTACCTCGGGGATTTTGCCTGTTTAGATTTGCTATTTTCTTCACCTTCTGTTTTTAACGAATTTAATTGGGATGTCATTGACAACCCATATGGTAGCGATCAGCTTCCTAAACTAACCAATTTATTATCTCCACCGGAAATAATCCCCACAAAACCGCGGCGCTGGAAGCTTCATCTAGCAGAATGGGAACTTTTTAGGGCAAAAGCCACTTTTCAAATACATTTAGAAAACTTGAGCATCGATCAGATAAACGAAAAGTACACCAATTGTACCGTGTTGGGTACAAAATTTGCTACTGCGCAGTCTTGTGGAGTAGTGCGACAAAACCACAAAGTGTGATGGACAAAAGACTGCAAGGAAGCAAAAAAAAGACAACAAAATAGAGCTTGGGGAAAATTTCGCGAGTATCGGGCACAAGAAAATCTCGTAGATTTTAAAAAAGCACGAGCTAAAGCTCGGTACATTCGTCGCATTGCCGACAAAGCTTCATGTCAAAAGTCTGTTTAATCTATAAACAGTCAAATCACATCTAAAAAAAGTGGGAGCAGGTTCGAAATTTAAACAATATCTTCTCACCGTTCACAATTCCTCTTTTGACAACTGCTGACACAGAAACAAGCATAAGGAAACAGGCAGACATTTTGGGTGGACATTTCGCTGCAGTTTACGGTTGATCGCAATATACGCAGTAATTTATAAAACACAAAAATGTAACCGAAAGTATAGACTGCCAATAATTGGAAGTGAGAAAGAATACAACAATTTAATTACTCTCCAAGAAATAAACAGAGTACTGTCTGCGGGAAAATAAACTGCTCCAGGAGCCGACCAAATACACTATGAAATGGTTTTCCATCTTTCTGCACCTGCCGTAGAAGCACTTTTAAGTTTCTTTAACACAGTTTGGATATCAAAAAAAATGCCTGAAGCCTAGAAAAATGGTAATATTGTACCGTTCCTTAACCCTAATAAACCTCCAATATCTCCTAGCAGTTATAGACCCATACCCGTTACCAGTTGCCTCGACAAATCCTTTGAAACTGTCCTGAATATAAGATTACCTTTGGCCCTTCACTTCTGCGAACTCGTAGATCCATCAATGCGGTTTTAAAAAAGAATGCTCCACAACAGGTCATCCAGTCCGGCTAGAAAATATTGTAAGAGAAGCTTTTATCCACAAACACTGCTGTCTTGCAGTCTTTATAATTTTGAAGAAGCGTACGATACAACATGGAGGTTCGGGATTCTTTAGGACTTAGCTGAGCTCGGCATCCGTGGCAGAATGCTGAACTCCCTTAAAAACGATTTGTCTAACCGTTCATTTAATGTCCGCCTAGGGTTATCCTTTTCGGGAAATTTTATTAAAGACAATAGAGTACCTCAAGGGTGTACCTTAAGCACAACTCTCTTTATTGTAAAAATGAATTCTCTTAGCAAAATAACGCCGATTTGTGTTATGTATTCACTTCATATAGATGACCTCCATATAGCTTGCACATCCTCCAACATATTAACATGTGAAAGACAAAAACAATTAACAATTAACAAACTGGTATCATATATAGGCCGACAGAAATGGCTTCCGGTTTTCTGCACAGAAAACAGTAGCCATTATTTTCCAACACAAACGAGAGTTTCTCGCAGATCCAACCCTACATCTCAACGAAACCGAGTTGCGCATAAAAAATGAACACAAGTTTCTAGGTATATATTTGACAAAAACTCACTTTCCAGCCTCATAACAACGCATTAAAAAAGAAAACTTCCCGATCACTGAACATACTCAAAGTCCTTTCACATCACTGGAGTTCTGACAGGGCAAGGCTTCTAAAAATTTACCGCTCTGTGGTAAGATCCTGTTTATTCTATGGCAGTATAATATATGGTTCAGCAAGGCCATCGTACGTGCAACGACTCGAACCAGTGCACAATTTAGGTTTACGCCTGTCAACTGGCGCTTACAGGACGTCACCTATAAACAGACTATATTGAAACCAACGAGCCGTCACATACAGACAGAAGAGCCATGCTCACATGCTCGTGCATTCCAAAAATCCGTTCACTGCACAAACGTATTTCTTTGCCCATCGCTACAGAGAGCCCATCTAGAGAACTCTTTAACAATAAACCGCAAGCTACCCGTCCACTGCTCTTACTATTTGAAGGCATGGCCCAGAACACCGGCGTACTAGACATATTGCCAAACATTGCTCAAAGCTGAGGTCCACTTCCGCCATGGTACAGCTTTCCGGAAATCTGTGATCTCTCTTACACACTTCCGTAAAAAACATATTGCGCAAGGTAATATAATTCAAGAATACCTCACTCTTAAAGAAAAGTGCAGCAATTACGCAGTTTTTTATACAGACGGTTCAAAAACAGACGCTTACGTTGAAAGTGTAATGGTACAGGGGAATTGGAATAAAATTGTGAGACTTCCACAGTGTGCTTCCAACTTCACTCCGGAATGTTGCGCTATCTGTGTATCCTTAGATCAGACAGTGACTGAGAACCTCGGCAACAGTATTATTTATACAGACTCGCTAAATGTGCTCACAGCCATTCATTCTAGAAATGCAATAACCCCGCTGCTTGGCGACCTCATACACAACATCACAACAGCCATAGCTGAAGGGAAAAACATAATACTATGCTGGGTACCAAGTCATGGTGGCATAAAAGGCAACGAAAGAGCAGATTTGTGCGCTGCTCAAGCTTATGGCAAGCAAATAAAAAATTTAAATGTGCCCTATAAATATTGCATGAAATTACTACAATATAAGGCAAGGAAAATTTGGCAGTCCAATTGGAACAGCAAAGTAAATAACAAGCTACACTTGATAAAACCATCTCTAGGTGAATGGAGTCATGTGTGCACCAAAAACGTTTCAAGGGAGTCATTATCTGTCGTCTTCGTATAGCCCATACACACATTACGCATAACTTTCTGCTAACAAAAAAGACAAAACCAGTTTGTGCGTGCAGAGGTGAACTTACAGTCAGTCACATTTTAATTCCATGTTCTAAACTGGAAAAGCTACGGAAAAAGTGCATCTTTTCGTTTTATAACCAATGCATTCCTTTTCATTCATCACTGCTCTTAGGTGAAAATGTAATTGTGGTCTTCTCCTGCGTTTTTATATTTTTAACAGAAGCTGGTGTTGTGAAAAATATGTAAAACATGACCTAATACTTTGCCTGGTGTACCTCAGCCACTTGGCATACCTTGAGCTAGGCGCATGATAGACTTAGTTGCTTATGCGCCACTTAACACAACACAACACGTATTATGTGTGGCATTCAAAATTCAGAGTGGCCAAACGTTATGCTTCAGCAATGAACAAGTGCATACAAACTTGAAAACAGCACATAGCACCCCCAGGGTGCATGCAATGCCTAATGCTGTTTGCCGAATTAACTGTTATTGTGTTTGTCTTTCACATGTTCCCATGTTGGAAGATGTGCAAGCTATCTGGAGGTCATCTGCATAAAGTGAATAGATAACAGTCCTCGGTATTACATTGCTGAGAGAATTCATTCTTACAATAAAGGGAGTTGTGTTTAAAACACACCCTTGAAGTAATCGATTTTCATGAATAAAATTCCTCGAAACGGTTGAGCCTAGGCGGATATTAATTCAACGGTTAGACAAAGTTTTTAAGGGAGTTCAGCATTTTGTCACGCATGCCGAGTTCAGCTAAATCCTGAAGAATCCCGAACCTCCATGTTGAATCATAAGCTTTTTCTCAATCTAAAAAGACTGCAAGACAGCAGTGTTTGTATATAAAAGCTTCTCTGTCAGTATTTTCTAGACGGAAAAGGTGATCTGTTGTGGAGCATATTTTTTAAAACCGTATTTATGGATATCTAGAGGTTCGCAGGATTGAGGACAAAAGTTAATCTTATATTTATGACACTTTCAAAGGATTTGGCGAGGCAACTGGTAAAGGCTATGGGTCTATAACGGCTAGGAGATGTTTGAGGTTTATTAGGTTTAAGAAACGGTACAATAAAAGCTTTTTTTCAGACTTCAGGTATTTTCACCGAAACACACCTTGTTAAAGTATCTTAAAAGTGCTTCTACGGCAGGCTCAGAAAGATGGGCAGGCATTCCGCACTCCTGGAGCAGGTTTTTGTCTAGCAGACAGTGTTCTGTTTATTTCTTGGAGAGTAATTAAATTTTATTCTTCTTTCTCACTTCCAATTATTGGAACTCTTTATTTTCGGTTACATTTTTGTGTTTTATAAATTACTGCGTATATTGCGATCAACCGTAAACTGCAGCGAACTGTTCACCCAAAATGTCTGCCTGTTCTCTTATGCTTGTTTCTGTGCCATGTGTTGTCAAAAAAAAGAATTGTGAACGGTGAGATGTTTTGTTGCTCAATTTTCTAACCTGCTCCCGCATTTTTTAGATGTGATTTGACTGTTTTAGATATAACATAACTCTGCCATGAAGCTTTCTCGGCTGTGCGACGGATGTACCGAGCTTTAGCTCTTGCTATTTTAAAATTTACGAGATTTTCATATGTCGGACACCTGCGAAATTTACCTCAAGCTCTATTTTGTTGTTTTTTTGCTTCCTTGCAGTCTTTTGTCCACCACGCTTTGTGGTTTTGTCGCACTACTCCAGAAAACTGCGGAATAGCTAATTCTGCAGCCATTTCGATGCAATTGGTGAACTTTTCGTTTATCTGATCGATGGACAAGTTTTCTAAATCTATATTTTTTAAAGTGGCTTTTGCTCTAAAAAGTTCCCAGTTTGCTAATTTCCGGTGGAGATACTAAACGAATTAGCATAGGGAGGTGATCGCTACCATATGGGTTGTCAATGACATTCCATTTAAAATCGTTAAAAACGGAAGGTGAAATCAACGACAAATCTAAACAGGTCATTTTCCCCGAGGTAGAGGATCTCTGTTTGTCGTCTTTTCTGCGTTTAAAAGACATACATTACTTGTAAGGATAAAATCTTCGATTATTTGTCCCCTAGAGCCGCAGCGCTCACTTCCCGAAAAAGGGGAGTGAGCGTTAAAATCCCCAACTAATAAATATAGTTGTGGAAGCTCATGGATGAGTTCTTGTAGATCATGAACCGTTAATGTAAAATGTGGAGGAATATAGATAGAACACATAGTAATTGTTTTATAGCTGATGATGCGAACTGCAACGGCTTCAAGTATTGTTTTGATTTTGATTTCTCGAGCAGCGACGCGGCTTCAAACGACAATCGTGACGCCTCCTGAGAGTCTATTAGCCTGCTCGCGATGACGTCTAAAAGCTCTGTATTGTTTCAGGATATTTATATGTTGTAGACCAAGATTGTTTTCTGAAGACATAAGGCTACGGGCAACATTTACCCTAAAATATCTGTTATATCACTGTAATTCCTCAACAGGCCTCGACAGTTCCACTGAAAGAAAAAGCCATGTTTATCTTTTGGGGTGGAACGATATGAGGTTTACTTGTGTTCTGCACCGTTATAGAGGCCTGTCTTTTTTCGCTCGAGAGAGCTGTATTGACGCTGTAAAAGAGGCGGAGTGGGAGTTGTATTCATCACATCAACCGAGGTGCTGGAGGGCCTCATAGAAGCTGCGGTTGTGTTAGCTTCAAGCCTCCCCCGACGGGGGGAAGTCCTGCGGGATGCACACCCTTGGACCGGCGCTCCTTGCTTTGAGGGTGGCAGAGCAGCCTTCGCTGTCTCTGCCTGGGCCGTGGACGGCCCTGCCGTCGGCTCGGTGGAAGTGGTATCGGCAGGTACCGGAGTGCTCTGTGGTGCTACGGCCCCGCGCACCACATTAGCAAAGTTGTTTTTTTTTTGTTTTTCTTTATGAGGGCCTAACATCCCAAAGCGACTAAGGCTATGAGGGACGCCGTAGTGAAGGGCTCCGGAAATTTCGACCACCTGGGGTTCTTTAACGTGCACTGACACCGCAAAGTACACGGGCCTCGAGAATTTCGCCTGCATCAAAATTCGACAGCCGCGGCCGGGATCGAACCCGCGTCTTCCGGGCTAGCAGCCGAGCGCCAAAACCACTAAGCCACCACGGCGGCCATTAACAAAGTTGGGTTTTGCTGTGTATGTGTTGGTAAGCGCAATACGCCTCCTTGCTTCTTTAAATGCATTGTTTTCTTTGGTGTTTGTGGTGATTTCTTTCCCTTTTCCAGGACGGGCACGCCCTGGAGTACGTAGCGTGGTCTCCGCAGTTTGCGCAGCTCAGTCCTGCGTCAAATTCCCAGAATGGTGCTCCTGCGAGGCGCATTTCGCACAAGTTTTGCAGCCGCGGCAAGTCTGTGAGCCGTGGCCAAAGTTTGTCAGTTGAAACATCGGTGGGGATTCGGTATAAAATGCCTGACATTGACATTGACGAAGTATTCAACTTCGATAGTTTTGGGCAAAGTGCTGGTGTTAAATGAGAGGACGATGTGTTTGGTATCTATTGCTTTATTGTCATTGCGGATTTTGAGTCGGTGAACGTCTATTACATTCTGGTCGGTGAGCCCTTGAAGCATTCCGGCTTTTGTTAAATGGGTGAAGTCACTTTCTGAGATAACGCCTCGGACTGTGTTAAGGGATCGGCGGGGAGGCACGGAGACAGTGAAGTCCCTTATGGAGGCAATGCTTGAGAATTTTGAGCACTGGATGCGCTCGCGCAATTCGAAGAGTACGTCGCCGCTGGCCATTTTTGATACCTTGTAAACCGGGCCAAAGGCATCTGTTAAACATTTGGACACAAGAAATGGTGATATTATTAGGACTTCCTTTTGTTCGCATTCACTGTGGATAACATGAATCTTTGAAAATGTTCGTCTTTTTTTGAGGAAGAAATCTGCTTCGTTCCGCTCTCTTTAGAGAGCGATGAGGTTTGGAAAAGGGGAAGCCATAAAAATTTAGTTTTTCGGTCATGGTGCCAGCCACCTACTATGGAGCCCAACTAGTGTCCGGGACAGGAGCTTGTTATCAAGCCCTGCCCACGCCAGCTGTACACCTCAACTATAACAAAATATGACGCAACTCAAGGTAGCTGGTCACACAAGAGAGGAGGAGACAGGAAAGTTGTAAGATAGATGATGGGAAATTAAAAGACAGAGGGGAGGACAGGAAAAGGCGACTGCCGAATTCCCCCGGTCGAGTCAGGCCGGAGGTTCCGTCTACAGGAACCTGGGGCCAAAGTGGTGTGTTGCCTCCGCCGAGGGGCCTTAAAAGTGCAAACGCTCGACATCAGATCAACCCCCCGGATCCCCTTTTCCCCGGACACGGCGATGCCACGCACGGCTGAGCGCTGGTGCTTGGGTCCGTGGTGATGCACTGTTCACCAGCATCTCCTTGCGGGGATATCCCTGCGGATGCTCGGGAACCCGTGGCGTCGCCACTCACCAACGCCTGCAAGCTGCAGACGCCCTCTGCGGAGTAGAATACATAATACACCTATGGATTATTTTCCTAACAGAATTCATTTTTACTACGGACAGTGTTGTACTTCAAATACATCCTTGGAGTACTCCATTCTCCTGATTAAATTTCTTTGATAGGGTTGAGCCTAGGCGCACATGGAATGAACGGTTGGATAAGAAGTATTTTAAGCAATTCAACACTCTGTCTCGGATTCCAAGCTCGGCATGATCTTGAAGAATCCCGAACCTCCAGGTCGTGTCATAAATCAAATCAAATCAAATCAAATGCAGTTTATTTTCCGTCAGAAAGAAATCAACGGAGGAGGCTCGAGCAAAAAGTGAAACATGTTCACTTGATTGCACTCAAGCCCCCTTTTACATGGCATGCAGTGACGACACACAGGTGGACATTATATAAAGCATTCTCGTGGAATATGGAAATATGAAACAAAGCAAGCAAAACATACAAGGTTAAACAATATAGAGTGGTTTTACAAAGCTCTCTTGTGGAACTTAAACAATTTTTTATATGTACAGCAAGTACGAAGACAAAACAAAATAAACTGTAGTAATTTACAAACAGAATGGAACGTGCATAGGTACATATTCATAAAGGCAAACGGTTTTGCAACACAATTGCATGTTATTATTTCAGGTGCACTAATTAGTATGGGTTGTCTGATGCTTGCTCCGACAGGAAAGACCTAATTTTTGAAATACTAATGTGGTTAATGTCAATTCCGTTATGTTCAAGATTGTTTAAAAGTGTTGGTAATGAATGACGTAGCATTTGTTGCCCATAATTTGTCCGGGAATAAGGAACTTTCCAAGGTTCTGAAAAGCGTGTATCACGTACATGTGTTGTTCGAGTTAACTGTGCCATATATTTTAATTCTTGCTGGCTCTTACGAAGTTGTTGTTTGTATCTTTTTGCCAATGTATATAGGTATAGATTATGTACACTTGTTACATTAAGCTGCATAAAATATTCGCCTGTGTGGGCTTGCGAGTCGACCCCTACGATATGCCGAATAGATTTTTTTTGGAGTACGTGCAAACGATTTAGATTTGTGACGGTTGTTCTCCCCCAAACAAGAAAGCAGTAACTTATATGTGATAGAATCAAGGCATTGTATATGTGCTGTTTAATTGCTTGTGGTAGGAAAGAGTGGAACCTCGCTAGTATTCCGACAGATTTAGATATTTTTGTTATAGCATAATTAACGTGAGTGTCCCATAGCATATTTTTGTGCAGATATACGCCAAGTGTTTTAACTGAATCAACAAATTCTATTGGTTCGGATCCTAATGTGATATTTAAGAAGTGTGGTGCTTTCGATTGCCTGGGAGTGAACATGACTGCCTTTGTTTTTTTCGTATTAATGTCCAGGGGAGTTCGCTTTAATCCATTGGTAGAGATTTTGAAGGATCGCGTTAATACCAGCCTCTAAGGATTGAAAGTTACGCTCGTGGAATAATAAGGTAGTGTCATCTGCATAGGATATATAATGTGGAACAGGGCTAACAGATGTGATATCATTTACTTATATGTTAAATAGGAGAGGGCCAAGTATGCTTCCTTGAGGTATGCCGGTGGTTACAGGACTGTATGATGACATGTTATCTATTGAAACGCTTTGCCTTCGATGTTGTAAATATGATGTTATGAGTGCTAGTGGTGTTCCCCTTACAACATATATTTCTAGTTTCTTTAGTAATGTTATGTGATTAAGACGATCAAAAGCTTTAGAAAAATCAATGTAGATGCCAATTACTGCTTCTTTTTCTTCAAATGCTTTTAGTATAATTTCTTTCTGTGTGAGCAATGCTAGTTCTGTGGATTTGCCTTTGCGAAAGCCGAATTGTGTCGGTGTCGGTGATAAATTGTTGCGATTGCCGCCTTTAAAAATTGTTATTACTTTAGATATTTGCATCTTTGCTGGGAAAACGCCTGTGGAGAGAGCTAAATTGTAGATATGAGTGAGATGTGGTGTAAGCAAGTCAAGTGCACCTTTTATAGGCCTTAGCTGAAGATCGTTTATGTCCCGCGCCGAACTGTTGCGAAGAGAACTAAATGCATCATGGACTTCACTTTCACTTGTGGGAACAAAAAAGATGCTGTCTAAATTTCTAGCAATATTTCCCGTTGCTTCTACACAGTCAGATTTTATGGTATGACCCGTCTCAAAGAATAGGTAAAGATACCGCTGTTTTTCTTTCCGCAGTATGGCGTTTGTTTTGTTTCTATATTTTTTGAAGGCTTTCAAATCTTCTGTATCGCGCGTGCTTATAAATCTATGGAAGAGTTTGTCTTTCTTTTTTATCATTTTAGGGACTCCTTGGTAATCCAAGGTTTACGTGATTTCTTGAATTTTTTTGCAGTAATGAAGGGGAACGACTGCGAATATGCATCTATTAATTTATTTAAAAAGTTATATGCATCATCAGCTGATGTTGTGCTATAAACATCACTCCAGTTTGTCTGTATAAGTTTACTACGAAAAATGGATATTGTAGACTCACTGATGTTTTGAATTTTTCTGCTTGGAAGTGATACAGTATTCGTACGTTTAGGTGTTGTTTTACAGAGTAAAACTATTGCCAAGTGGTCGCTGATATTTGATGAAACTGTACCTGCTGTTGTTTCGTGCTTAGGCAGGTTTGTTATGAATAGATCTATCAGTGTGGATGATTTTGTGGTTATCCTTGTGGGAGTCTGAATCATATTACTGTAGCCTTGCGCGAAGAGTGTTGTCTGTAATAACTGCTCAGAGGTGGACGAGGTAAGATCACCTCCCAGGATTGTTGTGTAGTCATTCTTATTTGAAAAATCAAGTAAGGTTTCAAGAAATTGAAAGAAACTGCTCATGCACCCATCAGGCGGCCTGTAAATCACAGCGAAAATGTAGGGCTCACTAACTACGGCAAGACATTCGATGTAGTCATTGATAACAGCGAACTGATCAAGTAAGTCACACTGAAAGCACTTGTTTGTGTACAAAAGCTTTTGGGACAGTATTTTCTAGACGAACTAAGTGATCTGTAGTGGAGCATCCCTTTTAAAACCACACTGATAGCAATAAGGTCTCAAGATTGAAGGACTAAAGTTAATCTGATGTCCAAGACACTTTCAATCGATTTGGCGAAGCAACTGGTAAGAGGCATGGGTCTATAACTGCTGAGGGAGGTTGTTTCCTTCCCGGGTTTAAGAAGCGGTACAATGTGAGCTTTTTTCCAGGCTGCAGGTAGTTTGATCATCAAATTTTGTTAAAGAATCTTAGAAATGCCTCTACAGCGGACTGGTAAAGATAGGCCAGCATTTCACAGTGTATTTGGTCGGGTCATGGGGCCGGTTTTTTGCTGGAAAATAGTGCTCTATTTATTTCCTGTAGCGTAATTATAGTATTGTACTGTTCATTAGCCCTTCCACTCGTTGGGAGTCTGTTTTTTGGCCATGTTTTCGTATTTTAGAAATGTCGTGTTGTGTTGCGTTGGGTTTAATGGCGCATAAGCAGCTAAGGCTATCATGCGCCAAGCTCAAGGTATAGGAAATATTTTCGCCAGAATTTACAGATAAGAAAAAAAAGCGGTGTAGAAAGTTTCAAAAGTTATTTCCTTGTACCTAGTATAGAGGGCGAAGACTAGATTGATAAATGGCTAGTATTAAAAGCTTGAAAGGAGGTCGTGTAACCTCAGCAGCCGTCCTTAAGAGGCCAAGGATCTGGAGGCTACCAACCAATAACATAGACACCTCGGCCTTCTTCTCAGGAGAAAGTGGCCGAGGTGTGTCAACGACAAGTGGGAAATTCACAGTTTATCAAGAAAACCCGCTTCTCTTAAAAAGTTAAAAACAGAAGACATATCAACAATTGCATAATCACTTGAGACCAGCTCCGGGTGAAATGGGATGCACTGGTTGTGAAGCTGAATAAAATACTTCTTAGGTTTTCGAGTTTTGGGCATGATAATAAAATATGGTGTATTGTGAGCTCGTCTCCACATCGTTCACAAAAGGCTTGTCCTGATTGGTTAGTAAGAAATTATGCATCAGGTGTGTGTGTCCGATGCGGAGACGACATAAAATTACTTCTGTAAAACGTTCCTGGTGTGTACATGTCTTCCATTCGCCGAGGACAGGCTTTACGAAATGCAGCTTGTTGGTTATCTTATTATCCCAAGCTGTCTGCTTTTTAGCCTTCAAATTTCTGTGTATTAATTTCATGCAGTCTTTGTGGGGCACGCTGACTTTTCCAATTTCACGCCCGCGAGCTTGTGCAGCACTTTTGTCGGCTCGTTCATTGCCGTCTATTCCAACATGGCTCGGCACCCAGCAGAATTTTATGATACGTCCCTGTGTTGTAACTTTTTCTATGTTATGCACTATGTTTCCTACTAAGGGTTCGACTGCATTTCTGGAATGTAATGCTGTTAGCAGACTAAGCGTATCTGTGTAGATGATGCTCTTTTCCAAACTGTTATTTATTATTCTCCTTACAGCTACAGAGACAGCATAACACTCCGCAGTAAAAATGGATGCACAGTTTGGTAGCCTTACTATCTTTTGCCAGTTTCCTTGCACTACCGCACTTCCGACGTAATCTGCCGTTTTTGAGCCGTCAGTGTAAAACTCTGTGTAGTTCGCTTATTTTTCTTGTATTGCCAAATATTCATGTTATATGTGCTCGTGTGGCGTTTGTTTCTTTCGGTATTGTGTTTACGTGAAGTCACACACTGTGGGAAGGCTGTACCATGGAGACAGTGGGTCATACCCTGAGGCGACATCAGGAAGGGTATACAGTATTCCTAAAGTTTGGCAACAATCTCGAAGCGGAGCAGCAGAGGTTTAACTGACTGGGGTTTGTTGTTGAATAGTGTTCTGGAGGTGCAGTTTGTAACTATGGAATAACAGAGGGGTTTCGGCAAGGAACGGATTTTCAGGACATATGTGCATGTGAGCATAGTTCTCTCTGCAAGGGAGGGTTCATTGATTTCGACATAGAGACTGTTTATGGGGGATGTTCTGTATGCACCAGTTGAAAGTCGTAAACCAAGGTTATGCACTGGGTCCAGTCGTTTTAGATGGCCTCGCGGACCCAAACACAACGCATTCATAGTCTAGAGTAGAGCGTACTACAGACCTATAGATTTGTGAAAGACATGTTCTATCAGATCCCCAGCGTTTTCGTGACAGTACTTTCAATGTATTCAGGGATTGGGAGGCTTTTTTATGGTGTTTATATGTGGCAGGAATGTGAGTTTCTTGTCAAATGTTATGTCCAAAGATTTATGTTCTTGCTTAACTGGAAGTGTAATTTCATTTAAGTACAAGGTGGGGGCCAATCTGCAAACCTCTTCTGAGTGAAAAAAGAACAGCAACTGTTTTTTGTGTTGAGAACTTATACCCATTTCTCTCAGCCCAAATCGCAAGTTTGTTTAATGTCAGTTGAATCTGTTGCTCACAGGTTGATAGGCTGAAGGACGTGCATGCTATTTGGAGGTCATCAACATATAATGAAAACAATTGACTTTGGAACTATTTTAGCTATAGAATTAATTTTTACGACAAAAAGGGTAGTACTTAAAATACATCCCTGGGGTACACCGTTCTCTAGAATGAATTTTTTGGAAAGGGTGGAGCCTAAGCGTACCTTGAATGAACGGTCAGAAAGAAAAACATTTAGGCAGTTCAGCATCCTTCCGCGGATCCCTAGGTCCGCGAGGTCGCGGAGGATCCCAAACCTCCTGGTGGTATCAAAAGCCTTCTCCATATCAAAATACTGCAAGGCAGTGTTGACTATGTATGAATGCTTCTCTGACTGTATTTTCAAAGCGGATCAGATGGTCAGTTGTTGAACAAGACTTTTTAAATCCACACTGGTGGATATCAAGTAGTTCACGAGATCTAAGGACAAACATCAGCCTAATATTGACAACACTTTCAAACGATTTAGCGAGACAGCTAGTAAGGACTATGGGTCTGTAACTACTAGGGGAGGTTGGTGGTTTTCCCGGTTTCAAGAATGTGCCAGCATTTCATAACGAATTTCATCAGGACCAGGCGCAGTCTGTTTGCCTGCAGACAGAACTTTTCTTATTTCATGAATTGTGATTAGACTGTTGTATGCTTCGTTTGTGCACGCGCTTGTAGGAAGTCTTTCTTTCTCCATAGTTTTTTATATTTTATGAATTGTGTATAGTGTGAAGAGCTGGAAATACTTGATAAATGTTCACCTAGGATGTCTGCTTGTTCTGGATGTTAGAAAGGGAATTGCGAAAGGGGAGAATCCGCCCTTCAATTTTACGAACTTGCTCCCACATTGTTTTGGATGTAATGGAACTGTTTATAGATGATACGTAGCTTTGCCATGAAGTTTTCTCCGCAATGCGGCGGGTATGCCGGGTTTTTGCGCGTGCTTTTTTAAAATTTATAAAATTCTCGGCTATTGGATACCTGCGAAAAATACCCCAGGCTTTATTCTGCTGTTTTTTGGCTATTCTGCAGTCTTCGTTATACCAAACCTTGTGGTTTTGGCGTACCACTCCTGAAGACTGAGAAATGGCTAGACGTGCTGCAGCAATTTTCCTGGAATAAATCCCAGTCAGCTATGTTGAGTTTCCAATGACGTGATTTATTTGGAATGATTGATGGTGGTGATGACAAGTTAATTACTATAGGAAGATGATAGCTTCCGTACGGATTGTCAAGAACATTCCAACTAAAATCAGTAAAAACGGAGGGTGAACTAAAGTACAGGTCTATGCAACTCATTTTTCCTGAGGCTGGGGAGCAGTATGTGGGTTTACCTATATTTAGCAGGCAAACGTCCTTGTGAAAAATAAAATCTTCTAGAACACGACCTCTAGTGTCAGTCTGTTCGCTTCCCCAAAAAACAAGAGTGGGCATTAAAATCCCGAACTACCAGATAGGGCTCTGGTAGCTGCTTTAAAAGTATTTCTAGGTCATTTAGTGTAACTGTTTGGTGTGGCCCGAGATATATAGAACATATTGTAATTGTTTTGAAATGTAGGACAGTCACTGCAACAACTTCATAGTTAGTTTTAAGTTTGATTTCTCTGGCTGCAACACCGCCTTGAATTACAATAGCAACACCTCCAGAGAGTGTACTAGTTTGCTCTCTGTCACAACGAAAGACTTTGTATTTCCATAAAAAGTTATTGTGTTTTGAACCTAGGTTTGTTTCTTGAAGGCATAAAGCCACAGGCGAAAATGTGTCTAACAGATCTTTTATGTCACTGTAGTTATTGAAAAGTCCACTGCAGTTCCATTGTATTAGGAATGCCATTGTATGTTTTTTTGACGGAAGAAGTGGGAGCCTAGGCTTCTTTTACAAGAGGACCCGTGATTCGGGTCCTTCCTTTGTTTTGACGGTCAAGTGACCTGTGCCGCCCGTGAGGGACAGGCGTGCCAGATGATATATCCATCGCCTCGGTGGGGGCGCTGAAGGCCTGCGGGGATACCGCGTGTGTACGTACTTCAGGCCTCCTCCGAGAAGGAGGGGTCTGATCGTCCGCTGACTCAAGGGACGGCGAGACCATTTGGGGCGGTGGCAGGGCAGCATTTGCTGACCCTGCCAGCGGCGCAGGGGGCCCTGCCTGAGGTTTTGCCTGGGCAGAAGCCGGAACGTGGTGCAGCGCCCCCGCGCACCACATCGGCGAAGCTTGTTCTTGCTGTGAAACTGAATGTGTGTTTTGCATAAAAGAGTTGTCGTGCTTCCTTGAAAGTTATATTTTGCTTTGTCTTCATTGTTATTTCTTTCTCATTCTTCCCGGAGGGGCATGATCTTGAGTAGGAGGGATGGTCACCTTGACAGTTTGCGCAATGTATTGTTGCAGCTTCACAGCTTTCAGAGACGTGCTCTTGCGAGGCGCATTTCGCACATGTTTTCCGACCACGACAGCTCTGTGAGCCATGGCCGTATCGCTGGCAGATAAAACACCGTCGCGGGTTTGGGATATAGTGCCGGACATTTACCTTTAGGTAACCAACTGCGATTGACTCGGGCAGTGTGCTTGAGCTGAATGTGAGGACAAGATGTTTTGTTGCGATTTCTTTGTTTTCCTTTTGGATTTTTATGCGGTGAACATTGATGATATTTTGGTCCTTTGGACCTTCAAGCATTTCTTCTTCTGTGAGTTGAAGGAAATCGATTTCGGAGCTCACACCCCGGACGGTGTTCAAAGATCTATGTGCAGTCACTGAGACAGTTGTATCCCCAATGGACACCATGTTGGACAGTTTAGAATATTGATCGTTCTCTTTCAGTTCTAGTAGAAGGTCGCCACTAGGCATTTTTAAGCTTGTAACCCGTGCCCAAGGCAGAGGTTAGGGTTTTTGTGACTATGAATGGGGATGTTCGGGCGGTCTTATCTGTTGCTTCGCTCTGAATGACGTGAAATTTCGGGAAAGTGTCCTTGGACTTCTGAAGGTAGTGGGTTGTTACTTTGGTCCGCACTCATTTTTGAGGGCGATTATTTTGTGAGTGGAGGGGAGCCATGGAATACGTCTGTTGTTCGGCCGCGGTGCCAGCCACCCACCATGGAGCCCAACAAATGGAAGGGAAAGGAACTTGCAAGCAAGTCGTGCCCACGCCAGCTGTGCACCTCAACTATAACCAAATACGACGCAACTCAGAGTGGTTGGCCACACAAGGTTAACCCTCGCCGCCAGGAACAAAGGAAGAAACTAGAAGTGAGTAGGAGACAGGAGAGTTGTGAGAAAGGGGTAGGAAAGAGAAAGATAGAGGGGAGGATAGGAAAAGGCGACTGCCGATTTCTCCCGGTTGGGTCAGGCCGGAGGTGCCGTCTACAGGAAGCTGGGGCCAAAGTGGTGTGTTGCCTCCGCCGAGGGGCCTTAAAGGTCCAAACGCTCGGCATCGGCTCAACCACCGGGATCCCCTTTTCCCCGGAAACGGCGATTCCACGCACGGCGAGGCGCGGGTGCTCGGGTCCGTGGTGATGCATTGTTCACCATCATCCCCTGCGGGGATGTCCCTGCAGATGCTCAGGAACCCGCGGTGTCGCCACACACCGTCGCGACGCCTGCAAGCTGCAGGCGCCCCCTTGCGGGGGATGGCTGCAATGAAGTCTATTAGCAAATGCTTTTTAATCGAAACACAGTACGTATGGCACACTACAGAACGTTTCGCGAAAGAAAGAGACAAATGAGGACAGTGCTGGATGGTGATTGTTCTGTCAGTGAGCGGGGCTAGGTTACTTGGCTATATGAAATTTCATTTTGTACAGTCTCGTTTGAAAGAAAGGAGTGTTTGTTTTCTAACAGTTTTACTGCAGTTATCATGATCTTTTGCGTTGCAATCATCTTCTCTAGTTCTGCACCAGTTTAAGCTGCATACCCAGCCAATAAAACACAAATATGTCTGGTCAGCATCTATATACCTTACAATTATGTGCATCATCTTCAACCGCATTATCCAAGTTCACACATGCCAAAAGACACGTCTCACATGCAGTTGAGTTCCTTTTACCCCTTTCTCTTCTTTGATGTCAGCCCGAAGGGGAAAGGTAGAAGTTGTTGGATGCCGACGACTTGAGGTTCTAAACTTGCTCAGTCAGATTACTTGTGGAACTTCAGGAAGTAAACTGTTTAATCACACATAAATTAGTTAAGATAGAACGGAAGGTACAACAAGGAGAACAACTATGTACATAGTGATTGATCCGCAGAGTGACCAGACGAAATCAACCCCCAGTCCCACCAAAACGTCTTCTTTTAATCCCTAAGTCCCCGCCCTCAGTGGGGACACCAACCAATTAGGTCAAAACACAAGCACGCATCCAATCAAGGACCGGGGAAAGGAAAACACATCCAATAAAATACATGGGAGAGGAAAACACAATGAAAAAGAGACAGTGGAGCGTAAAACACGCCAAATCAAAGATTGGGGAGAGGGGACAGGTCATTGTCACGAATACTAACAATTCCCCTCTCGGATCACTCCATCCTCCCCCGCGGGGCGGCATGTTTGCGCGTTGATCACACAAAGCAGATGAAAACAAGTCTCCCACTTGATGTAGTCACCAACGCCATCAGTTACATTTGGGCCCGTGGAAAATATGTGCGAAGAGTCAACGAATAATTTTTCAAGCGCAAAAACACGTCAAACTCGCTTGCTCTGAAAGAATGGAGAGGTTTGAGATTGATTGAAGCTGCTCGTTACCTGCAGAGACATTCAATAGAAAGCTATAATCCCGCTTTTATTAAGAAGCATGGGCAATTGATTGTCAGTTTTTTCAGTATAAGAATACAATGCTTCTGAAGGTATACAGCGGAATGTAACACAGGGCTCCACAGTTTGGTTGCACTGATAAGGTTGCAGGTTGTCCTACGTTTGTTTAGAAGCTTTTATCTACATCAGAGAACAGTGCTTACCACCTTACAGAAAGATGTATTGTAATGCGATTGTTACAAATGTAGCCTCGTTCTTCAGAAGCACAATGAACTCTTCCACTTTAAGCCCATGCTGCTGTATTCCTGGCGCTGCATATTAAATACAGATAGGATAAACGTGGATCAATTGTAATGATCATTCCGACAACATAGTACAAACCATCTTTCTCCGCCTGGCAATGCTTTGATACACATGCTGCTGCAATGAGTGTACTGCGCAGATGAACTGCTTGGGTTCTATCTAGAATTTCTATCATATAACAGGGCACTCCTTTTTACACTTAGCTATCCGTGACCAACTCCGGATTAAAGAGGTGTGCTCCTAGAGCAGGAAATGTGGTAAGCCAATAATAGCGTGGTCCCCAGATGAATAACAGCGGTGTCCACACCAGAACGTCTACCGCGGCATGGTTTAGCCGAAGCAACGAAAGGACGCTTCGCGTGGTAATGCTTCATAGCCAGCTATGTTATGTTCATTACTGCGAGTCGTCAATCCTCCTGTTGCTCCAGGGGTCCTTTTGCCAAAAATGTTAGGCGGCCGGCCGACTGCAGCATGAGACAAAATAAACAAGGCCCAAGGCTGGGCCTCAATGTTGTAGTTAAGCATCAGTCTAGTATTAATTGCTTAAATGAAACAGGAATACTTGCAACAATGTTTCTGCATGCGTCTTGTATGCCTCTGGCAATGGATTCGTTTCTTCGAGCTTTAGTCCTCATGTTGTTGACGGCATTTTTTTCGTCCTAATGTGAATGCCACCCGTATAACGGCATGCTCTTGCTTTCGAATGGACGCAGTCCTTTCCATGAATAGACCAGACGTGCCTCAAGCTAATTTCTACAGTGAACTTTTAAACAGATTGCAAACTTCACATAGAGAAAAGCGAAGCCGCTCAAGAAGTTTAAAGGGTGGAATGTTTGGTTCTTTGACAAACTGGTCACGCCCGGCAGTCACTGCAGCCTTCTCGAATTGCCCGCAAATAAAATCCACCTAGCAAAGAACAACTTATCATTCCATGTTGTCCTTCTATTGAGCGTTGTATTTCCTTTGCACGGAAGCATTGTAAGCGCAGGCTTCAGAAGCACATGATGTCCACTTTGGATACCGGGGTGCGATCCCTGGATTCCACCCCCCTGCCCCCATAAATAAGGGGGGTGGCGTATATAGAGGGAGGGGGCGTAGAGTAGGTTCCCCATTCCAGAAATAGGGGGAGGGGGGCCTACTCTTAAACCGCAGCTTTCTGTTAGCAGGCAAGGTGTATCGCGTACTGCTAGATCTCCTGCCCACTTTTTACAAAGCCTCTCAACCTTGCTTGTTTCTGAGTGAGCCCTGTGGTACAGGTATTGCCAGAACGAGCAGTGGACCGAAGACCTGTGGCAGGGTATCCTCCATTTTTACAGCACTCTTTTTGAGTAGCAGAATCATGTCGTCAGCATCCGCCAGGAAGCACAGCTTGATAGTAGGCTTACCAAGTACAATGCGGTTGAAGCTGAATACTTGTTTTCATTACAGCATAAAAACATCACGAGGTTTACTGTAAAAAATTCTACTGTCTCTGTCCAGTGTACCCGCAGCAGATGCATGAGGTCATACTCTGCACCATGTGACACTTTTGGATAAAGATTCTTCAAATAATGGTCATTTTTGCAAAAGTGGAAAGCTTCATTCCCGACATAAGTTATATTACAAGAATATTAGGAGATTTTTACTGTTAGCTCCATAACTTTCTCCATCTTTCTTTGGCTCGGGTTGTTTTATTTGTACATGTGCTCCGGCCCTTTCCTCTGTAAGTGCCAAGACGGTTTATAGTGTGAATAAATAGAAGACATGTCAAGAGGGATTATTAGTGCATTAATACAGGGCATATCTCTGCACATATTGCGTGTGTTTTTGTGAGCAATTAGGCAGCTATATAAAGCATACGCCGGTTGGTCATGGTACCAGGAGCCCACAATGGAGCTCGACAAGGAGGTAGAACAAGAGCTCAAAAGCAAGTCCTGCTTTGCCAGCTGGACACAACTGCTATAACCAAATATTTGGGACTAAGGATAGCCACTCCAAGTAAGCTTAACCATAACCACCCATGAAGAATAAAAAGTTTAAGGGGTGGACTTTATTGGCGTAAAGTGTGGCAAGGCGGAAGGCTTTAGCGCGCTGTTGCAGCTTGTGTCACATGTGTGGTGAAGATGTTAAGCAGGCAATTGTTGGCGAGCCCTAAATGCTGGAGACACTGCAGTTCGTTTGGGAAGAATCGTCTGAGAGCAAGTAGGCTGGAAGCGCCGACCGGTCGGTGGGATGCGTGTTTCCGCGATGTTTTTCGCTTCGACCTTGTTCTAAACCGGATATGGCGTCACCGCCCCTCTCTCGGTCTGGCTCTACAGGGCCTAGGGAATTGCTACGTGGGGCCGCCCGCCTCTTGTGCTTGGTCCGCGGGCATTCGCTTCGTGAACCTAGCCGCGCATTACGGGAGCTCTTCAGCCATGGGTATTTTCGTCGTGCGATCGTCGGTGAGAGAAAGCTGAACGTTCTGTGCAGATCTCGCTTGCGGCTTTCGCCGTTAGTGAGAACATCCAATTCAGGGTTTTGCAGCGACGGCGAAATCAGCCTAGCTGAAACGATTCAAAAGGCCTGCTTCCCGCACGGCGATTGCTGTTTTGTATGTTGGCGGCCACAACCTCGACAGAGGAGATGGCCCACAAGGAATCGCCAGCCACATAAAGGTGCGCATTTTATCTCAAAATTGGCTTCACGAAGTGCAGCACCGCTTACGTACATGCCATGCGCAGTCCAGGATCTCGTTTTGCTGCTGCAGGAGCACGTGACTAGTGTGGTGCTGGTGTTCAAAGTTCGACGACATTAGGACAACCCACATTGGGCGCGAATTGAGGACACCAAACGTCCCCAGCTGAACCGCCGTCTGACAGCCAAGCTGAAGCGCTTTTCGGGCGCGCGCATTCGCCACACCTAGTAAGGGTTGAACAACTTGCGTAGATATTTTCTCGTGCAGAACTCAACAAATTGTTGCGCTTGTAACGTAACTTCATTTGCAGCATCGTTTCCTGGATGCTTCAGACATGTCGATTCTGCCGTTCTTCGGTGCGGACCTTAAAATGTGGCGGAGATAAGGCATCGACCAGATATCTAAGATTATCGTGGGCAACTGATGGCTGCTTTGTGATCTCACAGTACAAAGCTGCTGAGAGCATACAGCGAGGGTCACGTCATGGTCTGGGCTCTTACATACTCAATGTGGCACATCGGAAATGTGTGCATTCTCTTGTCCACTTGTTTTTACATGTAGCGCATTTTTGTCTTTCCACGTTAATTATGGTGCATGTGAGTGCCCTCCTGAAGCATTATCATTTGTACTCAGCGAAGCTTTGCAGAAAAGCATGAGCAACTGATGTTTGCCGTCTTTGATGTCCCAATACAATGCTGCTAAAAACGAAGAGCGAGATTGACCCCACGGTTCGGGTTCTTACCTATGCAATGTAGCACATAGCATTTACACTTACATTGAGTACATTTTTCGCTTTGCGCCTTAATTATAGTGTATTGAGTGCCCTCCTGAGACAATACCATTAGTACTGAGTGAAGCTTTGCAAAAAGCTTAGGACACGCATGGATGCATTGTGATATCACAATACAAAGCTGCTAAAACGTACAGCGAGATCGACGCCACGGTTCGAAATTTTACCTATTCAATGTAGCACAATAGCAAGGTATGCATACTCTTGTTCATTTGTTTTTACATAAAATGCATATTTGACTTTGCATGTTAGTGCATGTGAGTGCCCTCCTAAAGCATTATCATTTTTGTTGAGTGAAGCATCTCTGAAAAGCATCGGCAGCTAATGGAAGCTTTATGTGATATCAGATTACAAAGCTGCTATAAGCGTACAGCGAGATTGACGCCACGGTTCGAGTTCTTACGTACTCAATGTAGCACATCGGAAAGGTAAGCATTGTCTCGTCCATCTGTTGTTATTTGTATTATATTTATCGCTTTGCACGCTGACTATAGTGCATGTAAGTGACCTCCTGAAGAATATCATTTGTGCCGAGTGAAGCTTTGCAGAAAAGAATCAGCAGGTGATGGATGCTTTATGCGGTATGAATACAAAGCTGCTAAAACCGTACGGAGAGATTGACGCCTCAGTGCGAGTTCATACCAACTCAACGTAGCACATCGGAAAGGTGTGCACTCTCTTGTTTATTTTTTTTTATCTGTATTGAATTTATGGCTTTTAACGACAATTATGTAGCATGTAAGTGCCCTCCTGAAACATTATTGTACTGAGCGAAGCTTCGCTGAAAAGCATGGGCAACTGAAGTCAGCACGTATGTTTTGCATAGCAACTGAACAAAATGTCATACCTTTGCCATTATTGGAAACGCTCACTGAGTGTTTGACCATGATATAAGTGAGTCTATGCAGCCCGTTTCAATTTCGGCTGTATTACTTTAGAACAGTGCACCGAGATTATACGGACGAACCACATAATCCTCAGTGAAGATTTGACGCAGCTGTACTAAAAAAAAAATTTGCGGCTGTTTCAGCTTGTCATGACATCTTACAGACCCTGAAAGTATGCGTAGAGAATTCTGTACCTCTGGCAGAGGTGTCCAGATTACTGCGCTGTTCAAAACAGTCAGACGGGTATTTTTGTTTTCCACTATTTAGTTTCAAGCCTTGCCGTTAAATTCAAATTTTTCCCGTCGGTGTGTGGCATAATGAACATTATATGTATATTGATCTTCATGGATATCGTTTAGATGCTAGTCATAAGCTTAGACTGCCTTTGAAATAAATTATAGCTTCCGCATTCATGTTCTAATGATTTCACCCGTGTGGTCCCAATCTGCTGCCAAGTACACCCTGACCATTTCTAACGTTTCGCTGCCTATTAGAAACCCTTCTACCCTGTCTGAAGAGTTGAAAATTAGTTTTGTTCTAAATAAGTTTCACTCCCAACCTTCTGATTGTAGGCGTTGAACCGCGTGCAATACCTACCCTGACCCTGAGTCATGGCCCCAGTAAACCGGAGGTTACCCAACCATATAAGCTATCTAATGTTGGATGTGTGTGGCTTGGGCTAGCTGTCTGACGGAACCACGGTCAGGCCGACGCCCGCTTTCACCGCCACCACTACCAGGATAGGACTGTCGACGAGTTGAATTAGTTTGGTGATGGGAGTAAGATTACGAATGGGGATATTTACAATTCTACAAGCGTCAGATCAAAACTCGGGGTTCTCTCCGAATGGAGGATGATGTTCACTGCACTCGCTGTCGAGTTTAATGATGTTCCTCCTCCTTAAATGGATGAATGGAAGGTAGGAGCGTCCCCTTTGAAACGTACAGCGAGATTGACGCCATGAATCGAGTTCTTATGTACTCATGGAAGTCAGAAAGCTATGCATTCTCCCTATTCGTTTTTAAACGTGTGGCTTTTATGTCGTTACACGTTAATTATGTTGCACCTTTGTCGTTACCTAAATCTATCATTTGTACTGAGTGAAGCTTCGCAGAAAAGCATGAACAACTAAAGTTGGCCGTCTTTGATGTCGCTATACAATGCTGCTACAAACGTACAGCGAGATTGACGCCAAGGATAGAATTCATTCATGGAAATCAGAAAGGTATGCATTCTATTTGTTATTAAAATGATAGAACTTATGGCGTTGCACGATGATTATGGTGCACCTTTATGTTTTCCTAAATCCGCATCATTTCTACATAGTGAACCTTCGCAGAGAATCGTGGAAAACTGTTATTTGCCGTCTTTGATGTCACAATACAAAGCTGCTAAATACGTACATCGTGATTGACGCCTCGGTTCAAGTTCTTATCTACTCAATTAAGCACAACGGAAAGATATGCACTCTTGTTAATTTGTTTTTATCTTTATGGCATTTCACATTAACTATGGTGCACGTTTGTGCCTACCTAAATCCGTAACATCTGTGCTGAGTGAAGCTTCGCAAAAAAAGCATCACAACTGATGTTGGCTGTCTTCGATGTCGCAATACAAAGCTGCTAAAAACGTACAGCGAGATTGACGCCACGGCTCGAGTTCTTATGCTCTCAAGGAAATCAGAAAGGTATGCATTCTCTTTGTTTTTAAAAGCATGGCATTTATGGCGGTTTAGGTCAATTATCGTGCACATATGTGCATACCTAAAGCACTATCATTTGTACCGAGAGAAGCTTCGTAGAAAAGCATGGACAATTGACGTTTGTCGTCTTTGATATCATAGCAGAAAGCTGCTAAATATATACAACGAGACTGACACCACGGTTCGATTTCTTACCTACCCAACAAAGCACATCAGAAATGTTTGCATCATCTTGTACATTTGCTTCTAGATGTGTGTTTATGGCGCTGCATGATGTTGCATCTATGTGCCTACCTAACGACGTACCATTTGTAATGAGTGAATGTTCGCAGAAAAGCATGGACAACCCATGTTTGCAGTCTAATATCACAATACAAAGCTGCTAAAACACAGCGAGAATAACGCCACGATTTGAAATCTAACCTAGTCAATGAAGCGCTACGTAACGTGATGAATTATCTTTTCTATTTGCTAAATTGAATGTGTGCCCAAGCAGCACAGGCCATCAGCCCAATATTGCAACAGGATGGTCCCATCCTGGTCATTCGTAGGGCCAGCTTTGCCAATACAGTTCCAATGTTGGGCAATTACTTGTGCTGCTTGTGTGGGACCGATTCATAACGACGTTGTCTTTTCGCGCTGTTTTTCCATTATGCACTCCAACTCTGACTCGCCCAGTTTACCTTCATTATTCTTTGTATACCATTAGGAGCGGCTGCGGTTAAGAGTGGCAGTTGAGATTGTAGCCTCGTTCTTTAAAAGCGCAATAAAGTTTTATGACTTACGCGCCACATAGGATTGGGAGATATCGTGGGGATGAAATTCATTGATGTGCTCGTTAACTATGGGGAGCACGTGCATTTAAAGCCCATGTTCCTTCTGGCAGCATGGCAAAAATACGGAATCTTAGCCTAGCCAAAGAATAACTGTCACATTGCAGCACTCCATTGTCTTGTTCTTAGGTGACGCTAAGCAACTGTGAAGGTGCGTCACCAAGCAGAGCAATTTGGAACTTCAGACTTCAAGGTTGATCAGTTTGCGAAGCGGACTGTGCTTAATAGACAAGGGACAAGGACAAGGACAAGGGCCTTGCGGACAAGGCCAAGGGCCTATAAGGACAAGGGCCTTGCGGAAGCTACCAAAAGAGGCTTGTATTGCTTCGCAGTTTTGTGGTTTACTATTTCATCATCGCGACCATCCAAGCCTCCCGGTTTTCAGGGATGGCTTTGCGTGAGCATCAGCACATTTTTCTGGTTTGCGTAAGCCTGGTACTAATAGTGTTAAACTAGCCATTGAAGCACAACGAACCTCGAACTGACGTGTTCACGTTGGATTTAAGCAGGGGCAAGCAGAGCACTATAGGGATATCTTAATGCAGAGACATGATCAACGCCACAAGGATCAGCCACTGGAACAGAAAGACAGTTGTCAGCCGTTTGTGTTTTGACGTGAACAACGCATCAACACACGGAATCAAGTGCGCCGCTAAAACCACCCTTATGCCTGTAAAGGCGCGATGCAGACTGGCACCAACGGATTCTTCGTGCTATAACTAACGGCTTTACGGCTGCAGATTTACTTTTAGCCAGATAAAGATGCGCACTTGCCGACAACGTTGGCTAATCCACAGACTGCAATACGAAAAAATGGAGCGAGAAGTCCCCAATGGTGATCTTTGTAATGATTTAGTGTCGTATTATATAGATAGATAGATAAAGAGGAGGAGGGAAAGGCAGGGATGTATTACTTTCAAAATTGCTTTGCAGAACAAGCTTCTGCCGCTGTCACGTATGCGTGTTCGTGCAGTCAATTCCTCTCCTCGAGCCTGTGCTCGGACAGCTATCGTTTTTTTTAACGTCAACGCAGTGCGCCTCGAATTGTGCACTTGAATTGGCAAGGGTACTGATTTCTGTGGATGTACAACAAAGGATGTACCGCTTTAACTGTGAGCCGGTCACGTGGATTGCAGCGCAATCCAGAGAGAGAAGAGAAGAGACTGACAGAATGGCAAGTAAAGTAACACCTGATAAGTTTGGTTGCCTGCATTCTAGCGATCGCAAAACAAAATGAAGCTAGCCGAGAACGACATATTGAAAATTGCAGCGAGAAAAACAATCGAACAGACAGTTCCTTAAGTCGCGGTGGTTGAAACAAGTCATCCAAGCTATTACCGGGGTCAGGTGGTGGATCATTATGCGAAGGAATGCGCTAAAAGCGGCATGTGTCGTGTGTGTGCGTGTGCGTGCGCGTGTTGATTCTTGTGCTGCGTTTAGCGTATTCCTTCGCATAAAGACATCCAACCCCCAGCTTAGCAGCAGGGGCATTCGCCTGTGCTTTCTCCTGTCAACATGTTGCGATTGCAGGGAATCCATGACTGGTAATGGTTTTCGGGTGCGCATTATTTTCACGTTGGAAACATTGGCGTCAATTAAACACATAGTGCGTGCAAGGCCGCGCTTCATCAACTCGTACATTTTTTTTTATTTCCTTCGCTTGCGGTCACTGCGGGCCTGCGGTCTACGTGGAGAGCTCCGAGTGAAGCACCGAGCTGATGAAGCACCGAAAATGATGTTCGCTGAGCCGAAGAGCCCTATATATCCAACCACTCGGCATTGTATTAACTCCAAGGATAGGCATCTCTCGCCACCCGCGGCTGAACTTGGGTGAGCCGAGCCGACTTGTGCTTACACTCTATTTCATACATCAGGTGAAACGCTGTGAGAGGTCTGGAAGTAGCCCGGACAGGAAAATAAAGGAAGGGTGTTACTCCGCGCTTGTGCTGTGCCCGAGTGGTCTATGGTACGATGATGAGACAGCGTGTTGGCAGCAATAAGAGTGCATGTAATCAAGATGTTGACAAATGTGTAGGGGGTAAGCCTAAAGGTAAAGCATACAGTATGTTTCGTTAACCAGAAATAACGCACTACTTTTTGGTCGCGGATGTAAGCAGCGCAAACAAGAGCGCTAGCCTTGGCAGCGTTGCACCTTATGTCTGAAACGGAGTATAGGAAGCCGTGGCGTCGCAACTCGCCCTTCTTCCAGATGCTTGCGGGCGTAAATATAGATGCAATATGCTTGATAAAGCAAGGACTGCTTTTGTACTTTTGATTTGATGCGCATAGGAAATTAAGGGGAGGGCTGGATAAAATCTCCCGTACTATAGTCAAGAAATGCGCAGCACAGAGGTCAGCCCTTTTATTTAAATCTATTCCAACATGGCTGGGCACAGCAAAATTTTTTTACGTGACCTGCGCTGCGACTTTTCCTTGGTTGTGTGTTATGGTTATTATTAATGGTTCTATTGAATTAATGGAATGTAGTGCCGGGAGCAAGATAAGCGATTCCGTACAGATTATTCTGTTTTAAACATACAAATTGGGTACGGCTGCAGAGGCAGTATACCACTCGGCCTAGTGATACAATTTTTTAGCTATCAGTATTGTTTTGAGCAGTTTCTCTTAGTGCCAATTATTCCTGTAGCACGCGTTCATGTGGCGTGATTCTTTCTTGGTAAAGTGTGTCAATGTGAAACAGCACAAAATGGGAAGGATATACTATGGCGACAGCGAATGGTTTATTTTGATATTTCAGGTAGGGCATGTGGTATGCCTAGTTCCTAACATTGCGTCCTCAAATCATAATAAGAATGGTCTGATGAACTTTTTTATGCTTGCGCAGTGTTCCGAGTGTGCATTTTGTACCTACTGGTCAGCAGATGTTTTAGTAGGGATCGTATTTTCACGACACCAGCATGTAAGCGTAGTTGTGCCATCAAGACTCTTGACATTTTCCTAGATAAGAGACTATTTATGGGGGCTCTAGTCTACGCACCGGTAGCTCTGCGGAAACTTACGCTCAAACAATCCAACCGCATACCTGCCAACCTGAGGGCTGTGCAATTCGTAAAACCCTGGTGACCAGGGGGAGGGGAGGATGGCGGGGGGAGGGGGGTGTAGCCAAGTCAGGGCAAATTTTCTTAACGACGCGTTTCATCGCAAGTCCACGACGCGATAGCGCTGAAGCTTCTTCACACATCCGTCGCACATGAGGAAACGCACAAACCGCAAACAGCACATGACGAGCGCAGAATTTCAGCATGCTGGAAGAACGCAAGTATCACGCGGACTGAAGTGAGGGCCGCTCGCAGTTGTTTCACAGTCTTGCCGCAGCGGCCATTAAGATACTTTCGACAAACAAACAAGCATACAAAAATGTCCGCGACAATGCAATCGTCGTTCTAAACGGCGCATAGCTCTGCCGACTGATAAGCGGAGCGGATAGCGACCGACGCTTCGGGCTTGAGGCGAAGCTCCAGGAACGCAACTACGCGGCCAGACTATCGGCCTACTGGCAGGGGCCTGCCGATTGTGAAACGACCTGCAGTTGCGCGCATGACAGAGGGGAGCCGAAAAGAAATGTAAAATGCAGTTCAGGCCTGGGGACGAATGTTTGGGCGATCTGTTACTCGTGCACGTCATCATAGCGTGACACGGCGCCATTTTTCTGGGCCCTCGTCAGAATAGACCGATGCCTGCACCTGGGAGTCCGAATAAACGAGCCTCCGTCGCTACATATTTAGAGGGACGTTCGGCAGGACTGACAAAAGCGCAGATTATCTGAATTGACCGGGAACGAGGAGTAGGAATAAATTGATTTTTTGATTCGAATTGACGAAGTATACGACAGAAATAGAATTGACAGATGGTATACATATTCCACTCTCGTAGCGGCGGAAGGTTACTACTGGCAACAGTTTTTTTTACAGCTTTGGAGTTCGCTGACCTTTCCACGAACTCGTTGATATTGTGTCCGCAGGGAAGGCCGCTCCAGTGGGGCCGGAAGTCCCCAACAAAGGACCCGTCCCGTCCCTGCCTCCCCTTTGTGCGGCCGACGTCCTCGTTTACGCCGCGCCGTCACGGGCATAGCCCGTCTTAAGAGGCCTGAAGCCAACGAGGTTTCGAGGGCGTACGAGATACAGCTGAGTATTAGCCGGGTGACCGGAAACCCACTATTCCTGTAACGACTGTCTACTTCCCTTAACGACTGTCTTCTCTTTGTTGCTGTCAACAACCTGAGTCATTGCCTCGTCGGTACATGTTTCTAGCTTCTGTGTTGCCGTGGGTGGCGTGGGGAACGGAAGTCGCATTTGTGTTGTTTGTGTAGTTATTTGAAACCTCCTTCCCAAATGTTTTAATCAGAACTCTTTCCCCAATCTGTGATTAGTTGGGGGAAACCTTATTTTCCTTTCCCTGACCACTGATTGGTGAGGGGTGTCGTTTGTTATCTTATTGGTTGCTGTCCCCGCTAAGGGCGGAGACAGAGGGTTTAAAACCAAGCGCTCTGTGTTGAGCGGGGGCTGAATTCGTCTGATCCACGATTTAGTCATGTAAATAGTTTTCTCCTTGCTTTGTTTCTTCTCGTTTTTTTACCTATGTTGTAAATAAATAGTTAACCTTCTCCTTTCCTTGAGTAATGTGAATGTTTGCGAGTAGAACCACCGGGTCATCAAGAAACCCCGATTTCATCATCAAGTAGTTTCCTCTCATCGCCACCGGAAGGGGAAACACAACTGGCGCAGTCGACACAGGATCGCAACTTCTTTCTACTCAAGGCATTGGACGGAAGGTGAGAAGAACAAGTCGGTGGACAAGCTGTTTGTCCTAAAGGAGAAAACCCGAAGCTTCGTCGAAAGACGACGTCGAGAGCTTCAGGTCACGGGTCGAGTTCGAGAGGACGTCGGAGACTCAAGTCAGCGAGGAGCTGAAGGAGCCGGGCAACGACAAGCCATCGGGGGTCGAGTCAGCGAGCAGCTGAAAAGAACCCAGCGTCCACATCGAAAAGGTTGAGAACCAAGTGACCAAGTCAAGCGAGGTCCGAGGCAGTGAGCTGCTGAGGGACCAGGATCAACTCGTGGGCGTCTATACCTTCCCGGGAGCCCGCTGTCATCACGCTGAGATTGACAGCGCTGCGGTCGTCGGAGCTTCGAAAGAGGTAGGACACCTGTTTGCTTTCTCCGAAACTGCCATGTCTGTGTAGTAGTCGTTCGCTATAGGGTAGCGCTATAATGACTGATGCAGAGATGGATGCTGCAGGGGGGAATGGTCTAGAGCCTGTTGAGCAACTCGTGTCATCAGAGTCGGTGCTAACGACAGAACGGGCACTGGGAAATATGACGCAAGCTTTGCTAATGGAGAAAGAGCAGAAGGTTCAAATGTTCGAAATTGAAAAATTGAAGCTCCAAATTGAACTGGAAAAAATAAAATTGACGCAAAGGCAACTTCCACCGCAACTGGATGCGCAGCATGGACAGCGGTCAGGTCCAAAGTTGGGCGAGTACGCAAAAGAACTGAGAGCGGTGCTGGCTCCTATGCCAGAAAAGGACCCATTAGTGCCCGCATGGTTCAGAAGTGTAGACACAATAATAGAGACCCTTAAGATTCCTAAAGAAAGTTGCGGGGCTATCCTATTGCCATTTCTGACTGAGAAAATGAGGGCATTTGTGGCTAGCGAGTCCAACGGAACGGTAATGCCATACGAGGAGCTTAAGGAAAGGGTTCTAAAAGAGCTCAAAATGACTCCGAATGAGTACAAACGATTGTTCATGGCGGTACGTAAGGAGCAAGGTGTCTCGTGGCATCAGGTAGCGACCAAGCTCGAGACAATGTTCATGTACTATGTGAATAGCCGAGAGGTTGAAAGTCTGGAGGATTTGAAAGACTTAATGATAGCAGATCGTTTCAAACAAGTGCTGCCAGACGAAGTGAGGACATATGTCATGCAAAATGAGAACCGGAACTGGCTTACGGCCGATGAGATTGCCGGATTAGCGGAGACGTTCGAGGAAAGTCGACGGGTAGGCAAACCGAGGGAGCGGTTCGAAGGTGTTAAACCACCACATCAAGGTGGGAAGAAACGGGAAAGACAGACGCCAATCCTAAGCCCTAACTCCGGAGGTAAAAATCGACACGCAGGGGTGAAGTGCTTTCGCTGCAAGAAATATGGGCACATCTCTATTCACTGCACAAGTGCACAGCAAAGACAGGACGCAACAGAGTCTAAGAAGGACGCGAGCAAGCTAGTAGCACGAGCTGAAATGCTGGTTCCTGATAAGCAAGAATCCGAACTGGAGAGGACGGCTAAACTTGAGCAATTGAGTAAATCTCACTCTCTTACCAGGGTAAGGCTACAAATCGGAGATAACCAGGCAGAAGATTGTGTAGATTTAGGGGCGGAGATTACAGTGTTAAGGGCAGAGACGGTGCCTCTATCGTGTTGAAATGACTGTTCCGGTAAAATAAAACCGAGGGGTGCTTTTGGACCGATCGTGGAGGCAGACTTAATATATGTGCCTATGTCTTTAGTACCGAAAGGAGAAACAGTCAATCAGCAGTTGCCAATACTATGTGCAGTCACCGCAGAACTAGCCGAAGGTGTAGGTGCGTTGCTCACACCCGAAACGCATGCAATGCTAGAAGGGATGGAAAAGCAGCAGGTGGAAGTGGCTGAAGAGAGCTGTTCTTGAACGAGAGGTAAACGCGGCACATGGATTGGAAGAGGACAAAACAGAGATTACTCTCGAGTTTGAGGAAAACGAGAATGCGGAGCCAATAGTTGTGCCAGCTGTTGCAGTAGGTCAGGAAGAAGTAGTGGCAGAAACTACGTCGAGGGTTCGAGACTTCAAACTGGAGCAGCGAGACGATCTATCGTTGAGAGAAGCGTGGAGACAGGCAAGAGAAGGTATTCATGGGATGGTAGTGCAGGAGGAGATGCTTTTCCATGAAGAAAAGATGGATGGAAGGTTATACAAACAGCTAGTGCTGCCAGAACCGCGAAGAGGTGAAGTGCTCGAACTGGCGCACGACAGACCAAGTGGAGGGCATTTTTCAGAAAAGAAAACCAAGCAGAGGCTTAGAAGTGCGTTCTTTTGGCCAACGATGGTAATTGACGTGAAGGAGCACTGCCGCAGCTGCCATACGTGCCAAGTGTTTTCAGGTACGACTGTTCGAGATCGAGTGCCGATAACACCGCTAACTAGACCAGAGACACCTTTTCAGGTAGTGTTCCTCGATTGTATAGGACCACTTGAGCCCGGGTCAGCACGGGGACACCGCTATGCGCTGAGCGTCGTTGATTTGTGTACGAGATGGGCAGAAGTGATACCACTCAAAAATCTGACAGCCAAGGCTACACGCCAGGCACTAATAGAGGTTTTCACTAGGTATGGGACTCCTGAACTTATTTGCTGTGACCAAGGAACCAACTTTGTGTCCAAATTAACTCAAGAATTCATGCAGAGGCTGGGGGTGCAGATGCGGTTTTCCACTCCGGAACACCCTCAGAGTAACGGGATTGTGGAAAGGTGGAACGGAACGTTTAAGGCTATGCTTCGACATGTCGTACATGATCATCAGAGAGAATGGGACCGGCACATTCTATGCATGCTTTGGGCTTACAGGGAGGTACCGCATGACGTAACGGGCGAATCACCATTTGAACTAATGTTCGGGCGGGCGCCACATGGACCACTCAATATCCTCCACAAAACGTGGACTGGTGAGTGGACTCCGCCGACGAGACTGAATAAACCAGCCGCTCAATATCTGCTCGAGCTGAGGGAACGGATGAATGACGCCGCGAAAAGGGTTGACGAAAGGGCAGAGGCCATACAGAGGTCGTATGCAGCCAAATACAACCTTAGGGCCAGACCAAAAGAGTTCAGAGAAGGGGATAAAGTCATCATACTAGAAAGCGGCCAGGTGGGTAAACTACAGCCGAAGTGGCGCGGACCAGCTGTTATAAAGGAAAGGAAGAGAGATAACAGCTATATTCTTGACGCTGACGAGGGAAACAGATGGGTGCATGCAAATAGGCTACGACCCTACGTAGCACGAACCCAGAATGTGGGAGTTGTCTTCGACTCGGACAGCGAGTTTGGTGAGGTGTATGAGACTCCACATCGCGGAATGCGGAACCAATCCCTAAAGTTCGAGATTTCAGATAAAGCGTTGACGCAGCAACAAAGACTTGAGCTTGGTGAAGTCATAACGGGGGCATCTGAAGTTTTTTCCGAGCGGCCAGGTCGATGCAAAGTGGGCTGCCACAAAATAACGCTGCTTCCCAACACCAAGCAAGAAAGGTCACACCTGTATAAGGTACTTTTCGCATTCAGAAAGGAGATAGAGCGTCAGGTAGCACAACTACTAGAATGAGACTTCGTCTATCCAGTTGACAGCTCGTACGCACATCAAGTTGTATGCGTAGCCAAAAAGGATGGGTCAGTAAGGATGTGTATTGATTTCCGAAAATTGAATGCAGTTACTGAATCAGACAGCTTCCCTATGGCTAATATGACTGAGATGCTCTACGAAGTAGCAAGTGCCAGCTACATATCGATATTGGACATGACTCGCGGATACTGGCAGATCGCCTTAGACAAACAGTCGCAGCGTCTTACCGCGTTTGCAACACCTCAAGGACTCTATGCATGGAAGGTAATGCCGTGGTGGTTGCGAAACTCGGCAGCAACTTTTCAGAGGATTATGAACGAAATCCTACAAGAACATTCCTCCTATGCAATGGCATACATTGACGACATCGCCATCTTTTTGGCAACCTGGGAGGAGCACATGAAACACCTACAGGCAGTACTTGAGACTCTGAGAGAAGTAGGCTTAACGGCAAACGCTGCGAAATGCAAGTTTGCGCAGAGAACGGTAAAATACCTAGGCCATGTAGTAGGATCAGGCAAGCATGCTCCCGACCCAGAGAGAGTAAGCGCGATCACAAAACTGAAAGCACCCAAAACAAAGAAGGAGCTGCGTAGCGTATTGGGCCTCTAAATACTACCGAGAATATGTACCGGAGTATTCAAAGGTAGTTCGCCCATTGACGGACCTCACCAACAGGCGGGTCCCGAATGTCATTCCCTCGAATGAGAAGGCCGAGGAAGCGTTTGGTGAGGTGAAAAGGGTACTGGCGTTGTTGCCGGAGCTGGTCGCACCTGATCAAAACCAGGAGTTCCTTCTCACAACGGATGCCTCGGAGGTGGCGATAGGAGCATGTCTGTCGCAGTCTGTTGAGGGGGAACAGAAGCCGATTGCATTTCTGAGCAAGAAATTGACCCCTGCTCAGACCAAATGGTCGGCAATCGAAAGAGAAGCTTTTGCAGTCGTGTGGGCACTGGGGAAACTGGATACTTGGTTATTTGGGGTTAAAGTGAAGGTCGCAACAGACCACAACCCGCTCACGTACCTGACCCGTTCAGCGCCCACTAGTGCGCGGTTGATGCGTTGGTCGCTTGCATTACAAAAGTATGACCTAGAGGTCGTGCATATTAAAGGGTCCCTAAACAAGTGCGCTGATGCGCTCTCTCGTCTAGAATGCCAGGAACAATGACATTAGGATAATTCTTTGATGTGTGTTTGCGTCAGTTTCCTCTGCTATAGCCGCAAACGAGTGATTAAATAGTAGGTGTAATTTTTTTAGGGTAACTAGTTAGCTTACTGCGGTAGTCACGGGTGGAAGTGAAGGCTAGTTTGGCAGTTAGCCGTCAGAGAACGGACATGGCAGGTTCTGGAACGTGCAGATTGGTGTCCGAACCCCGTGTGGACGGAACGAATTGAGGCTGTGTATTAGTGTGCGCAGTGCTGCTTGGAACCTTGTGGCCGGACTTTAATGTCACACTGACAGCAAGTGTCCGTGTGACATTCTTGGTTGGGAGGTGTGGAGTTCGCTGACCTTTCCGCGAACTCGTTGATATTGTGTCCGCAGGGAAGGCAGCTCCAGTGGGGCCGGAAGTCCCCAACAAAGGGGCCCGTCCCGTCCCTGCCTCCCCTTTGTGCGGCCGACGTCCTCGTTTACGCCGCGCCGTCACGGGCATAGCCCGTCTTAAGAGGCCTGAAGCCAACGAGGTTTCGAGGGCGCACGAGATACGGCTGAGTATTTGCCGGGTGACCGGAAACCCACTATTCCTGTAACGACTGTCTACTTCCCTTAACGATTTTCTTCTCTTTGTTGCTGTCAACAACCTGAGTCATTGCCTCGTCGGTACATGTTTCTAGCGTCTGTGGTGCCGTGGGTGGCGTGGGGAACGGAAGTCGCATTTGTGTTGTTTGTGTAGTTATTTGAAACCTCCTTCCCAAATGTTTTAATCAGAACTCTTTCCCCAATCTGTGATTAGTTGGCGGAAACCTTATTTTCCTTTCCCTGACCACTGATTGATGAGGGGTGTCGTTTGTTATCTTATTGGGTGCTGTCCCCGCTAAGGGCGGAGACAGAGGGTTTAAAACCATGCGCTCTGGGTTGAGCGGGGGCTGAATTCGTCTGATCCACGATTTAGTCATGTAAATAGTTTTCTCCTTGCTTTGTTTCTTCTCGTTTTTTTTACCTATGTTGTAAATAAATAGTTAACCTTCTCCTTTCCTTGAGTAATGTGAATGTTTGCGAGGAGAACCACCGGGTCATCAAGAAACCCCGATTTCATCATCAAGTAGTTTCCTCTCATCGCCACCGGAAGGGGAAACTCAACTACAGCATTTTAAACGTTTATCGCAAATAAGAGTTAGATTACGTAATATTTCAGGCATGATTCTTAAAATCGCAATATGGGTCAAAATTCGTACATTTTACTTTAAGTATGTGGAACAGGCAAAATTAATGGCACATGTCGAAAGTAGGTGAACATAAAGAAGCTGTAATAATGAAGTCTAAGCTGATGCTGTGCTAGCTGTCCCGCAGACTTTCGCCGTAAGAACTTGCCACACAGCCGGCTTTCTAAGAGTGAAGGAATGAGGTGCGATTGTTCTATACACTGAGAATTCATGGTGTGGTTTGCATCAAATAACGCTATGTGGTAAGCAGACGCAGAGATCATCTCCCGATGTGTGTGGAATCAGCAGCTGCGATGTAAACATGTATCAACACTGGCAACAGCTGTGGGAGAGGTGACCATATGAAACGAGCATACGTGTCACTTAAGTGGTGTCAAGATGCTAAGCTGGATATATACGGATAATCTTGCCAAGTTTCTAGAACGAGCAAACGTTATGTGGACATGCATATCACTATTGGATACAGGCGTGGGGGAGAGGTGAGAAGACGAAGCAAGCATCTGTTTGGTTCCGTGTGATATGCGCGTAGCTCGGTGATGTGAGGATCATCTTGCACCGGGTTTGGAACGAGTCATAGTGACCTAAACATGTATAATTTTTGCAACAGCAATGAGAGATGAGCTGATGCATTATGCATCTGCTTTGCATAGCAAGTGAATGCGCAAGGATGCTGCCAGAGAAGCAACCAAACAAGGTTTGTTCCTTATGCACAGGACCCTATTGCAAAACGTTCCTTCAAAAAATATTCGTTAAGTTTCGCCGGTACAATAATCTGGTCATACTCAGTGGACTCATTACATTAGGCTCTTCCACAAAGTTACCGGAAAGTCACGCCGGTACAATGGTGTGGCCAGCCTTAAGACATTACAGAGGAGGCCAGCTGAGACTATTCACCCATTGTTTGAGAGGCTTTCAATGCGACCTCAGTTTTTGGAACACGCCCGTGCGTATTGCATGAGATGCTTCTCAGCGTTGTCACTAAGCGCATTGCTCGGACATATTGAAATTGGTGTAGACTGCTGGATAAGCACTTTATGAAGATCGGATGGCTAGTTTCCCTAACATATCCAGCTTTTACAAGTAGGATTCCGCATTGTATCGCCACCACCAGACGTTCGCACCAATGTGAAGTAGCGATATTGGGTGATTCTGATCAGTTGCCTGAAACCAAAAATTAACAATTGACGTAGTCACCAACAAAGTAATGTCCATGGGAGTCGTGGGAATGATGACCGCAACTTTGTCAGTACGAACACACGCGAGACCGTTAAGATTGATTGGGATGCTACAATTGCGCTGTTCGTGGCTGATTGAAGTATATGGATGTGCCTGGCGAAAGACGAAACTCCTCAGCTTCATCCGTCGTTTCAGCTGCTTTCAATGTGACCTTACCTTTTGGAATACACCCGTACGTATTGCATTACATGTCCTTGAGGGTTTGCTCGCAGAGTATATTAACCAGCTTAAAAACGCAGACTGGCCAGTTGCTTTGAAGCTGACAAGCTGGACCGAATCGCTTCGCCACGACCACAGGCTCGCACTGGCGCGATGTGGCGCTATTGGACGAAGTGCGTCGGCGCCATAAAACTGGAAACGAAAAATTTCGTGCTTCATTGTTAAGATCCTCTGTTATACGGGCTGACAGTGCGCGTTTATCACGCAAAGAAGATGAAGACAAGTCTCCCACTCGATGTAATCACCAACACCATCAGTTTCAATTGGGGCCGTGTGAAAAATGTGGGAAGAGTGAACGGCTAAATTTTCAAGCACAATAACACGTCAAACTCGCTTACGCTGAAAAAACGAAGAGGGTTAAGATTGATTTTAGCTGCTCTTTACCTGTAGAGACCTTCAAAAGGAAGCTAATATCCCGCTGTTAATGACGAGCATGGGCAACTGTGACTTCTTTTAGTATAAGAATACAAAGTTTCTGAAGGTATACAGCGGAATGTACCACAGGGTTCCACTGT
Source organism: Amblyomma americanum (assembly GCA_030143305.2). Lineage (NCBI taxonomy): Eukaryota > Metazoa > Arthropoda > Arachnida > Ixodida > Ixodidae > Amblyomma > Amblyomma americanum. The sequence continues at coordinate 67,121 of JARKHS020026708.1, read as the reverse complement.
TTGGTTGCACCGATAAGCAAATCAAAAAGATATTCAAGATTTTATCCAGTTCAGAGAGAACCGTGCTTTCCACCTTGCAGAAAGATGTATTGTAATGCGATTGTTACAAATGTAGCCTCGTTCTTCAGAAGCACAATGAACGTTTCCACATCAGAACGGCTACCGAGGCAAGGTTTAGCCGAAACAACCAAAAGATGCTTCGCGTGGTAATGCTTCACAGCCAGTTTTGGAATGTTCATTACTGGGAGTCGCCAATACTCTTGTTACTCCAGGGGTCCTCTGGCCGAAAATGTTGGCCGGCCGCCTGACTGCAATATGAAACAAAATAAACAAGGTCCAAGGCCGGGCCTCAATGTTGTAGTTAAGAATCAGTAAAGTATTAATTGCTTAAATGCAACAAGAATACTTGCAACAATGTTTCTGCATGCGTCTTGTATGCGTCTCGTCTCGTTTTTTCGTCCTAATGTCAATGCCAACCGTATAACGGTGTGCTCTTGCTTTCGAATGAACGCAGTCATTTCCATGAATAGACCAGACGTAACTCAATGCAATTTCTACAATGAATCTTTACAGATTGCAAACTTCACGCAGAGAAAAGCGAAGCAGCTCAAGGAGTTTAAAGGATGGAATGTTTGGTTCTTTGACAAACTGGTCCACCTGGCAGTCACTGCACCCTTCCAGAATTGTCCGCGAATGAAATCCACCTAGCAGGAAACAAATTATGCTTCCGTGTTGTCCTTCTATTGAGCGTCGTATTCCCTAGGCACAGGATCAGTGGAAGGGCTGGCTTCAGAGGCACATGATGTCCACTTTGGATTCCAGAGTGCGATCCCTGGATGTGCCTCCCCCCCCTGCCCCCATAAATAGGGGGGCGCATATAGGGGGGAGGGGGGTTAGAGTAGTGTTCCCCTTCCCAGAAATAGGGGGGACCCCTCAACTCTTAAACCGAAGGTTTCTGGTAGCAGGCAAGGTGTATCGCGGGCTGCTAGATCTCCTGCCCTCTTTTTACAAAGCTTCTCAACCTTGCTTGTTTCTGAGTGAGCCCTGTGGTACAGGTATTGCCAGAACGAGCAGTGGGCCGAAGACCTGCGACAGGGTATCCTCCATTTTTACAGCACTCTTCTTGAGTACCAGAATCATGTCGTCAGCATCCGCCAGAAAGCACAGCTTGATGGAAGGCTTACCAAGTACAATGCGGTTGAAGCTGAATACTTGGTCTCATTAAAGCATAAAAACATAACGAGGTTTACTGTAAAAAATTCTACGTTCACTCCATCTGGTGTGCCCGCAGCGTATGCATGAGGTCATACTCAGCGCCATGCGACACTGACATTTTTTCACGAAGGGGATAAAGATTCTTCAAATAATGATCCTTTTTGCAAAAGTGGAAAGCTTCATTACCCACATAAGTCATATTACAAGAATATTGGGAGATTTTTACCGTTAGCTCCATTACTTTCGCCATCTTTCTTTGTTTCGGGATGTTTCATTTGTACATGTGCTCTCGCCCTGTCCTGTGTAAGCGCCAAGACGGTTTATAGTGTGAATAAATAGCGTTGATATGTACAATTTTATTTACCATTGCAAAAGGTAAATTGATCAAACGTTGGCGACATTCTGCGAAAATGGCGACCGTTTTCTGACGATTGTAAGCGACATTATTTGTGCAATGTTAAATTCATATAGCAGTTTTATTTTGTTCCATATCTTGCCTTTGTTGACAGCTTTTTCGTACATGTTATTTGGCCCTGCGTAGTGTGAGCCTGAAGGCTTACAGATTAAAACAGGTGGCAGGCTGTGTTAGCGTTTAATTGCAGGGCCGATGCAGACCCTGATTTCGCTTTTGTAAGCAAGGTGCAAGCCATATAAAATGAGTCATGCGGCGATGATACCAGCTGCCTAGCGTGTAGTTGATCGTAATGACAGAATCTCAACACAAGGCCTGCCCATGCCAGCCGGACGGCCCTGCTTTAACCAAACATAGGGCAACCGATGATATGGTTAACCTCAAGTGCAGATGTTTATTGGTTGCCCATGAAAAAAGAAGAATCGACGAAGGAGGAGAAGACGGGACTGTAGTGACAGATAGGATAGGAAAGTGAATAGAGGAGGACTGGAAAAGGCAACTTAATTTCCCCCTATCGGATCAGCCCGGAGTCTACGAGGTGAGAAAAATGATGTTCGGTGAGCCGAAGGGCCCTTTATAACCGTCCACTCGGCATTGTATTAACTCCAAGGATAGGCATTTCTCGCCACCAGCGGCTGGACGTGGGTGAGCCGAGCCGACGTGTGCTTATACTGTGTTTCATAGATCAGGTGAAACGCTGTGAGAGGTAAGGAAGTAGCCCGGACGGGAAAATAAAGGAAAGGTGTTACTCCGCGCTTGTGCTGTGCCCGAGTGGTCTATGGCACGATGATGCGACAGCGTGCTGGCAGCAATAAGAGCCCATGTAATCAAGATCTTGACAAATGTGTCATGGGGTAAGCCTAGAGGTAAAGCATTTAGTATGTTTCGTTAGCCAGAAATAACGCACTACTTTTTGGTCGCGGATGCAGGCAGCGCAAACAAGAGCGCTAGTTTTGGCAGCCTTGCACCTGATGTGTGCAACGGAGTATAGGAAGCCGTGGCGTCGCAACTCGCCCTTCTTTCATATGTTTGCGGGCGTAAATATAGATGCAGTATGCTTGAGATATATATAGATGCAATATGGTTGATGCAATATCCATGGACTGCGTTTGTAGTTTTGATTTGATGCGCATAGGGAATTAAGGTGAGCGCCGATATAATCTCCCGATCTATAGTCAAGGAAATAAGCTGCACTGTAACCACTGAGTGCCCCAGCTGACGCTAAACAATGCTGACGCTGACGCTAAGCAAACTAAGTTTTGAAAGCCGAACGCAAAACGACGTGTTTTTGCCAAATTTGCAGACGCTTCCAGCGCTGTTCAAAGAGTTGTAAACTTGACTGAGCGCTCTTATGTTGCTTCAGTGAACATGTTAAAAACAGGTGCCAGAAATTCTCGCTAGATCTGGTACTGTGCACGCTGAAGCCTGTGCAGTGCTTTCATTAGTTCAAGCAAAAATTCGCCAAGGGTAATGCCCTGAAACCATTGTGCGATTAAACTCACTGCTATGGTTACATCAGATTCCTCTGCTAGAATGAAAAGTCACTGCTTTTTTTTTCTTTCTATGTCATTTTTTGTACTGCACTCATTGTCAATTAGTGGGTTTGTTTCCGCAATGCACCCTGTCTAATCCCCGCCGTGGGTGTCTGCCATTAAGCCTCTGAGGACATCATTATCATCATCGTCGTCATCTATCTCATAGCCTGACTGGAGCGGAGGCGGGGCTTACTATGCATTTTACAAATTACGTAAACGCTCCATTGCAAGCTCTTTAAAAAATATATGTGCACTAGCCCGGCTAATTAATCCAGGATATCCAAAGTGAAATATACCGAGGAGCCCTGTTGTGAGCCTTTCCATTCGTGAAAACAAACGGTCTTTGCAAAGTTGTAATCGCCAATGAACTGTATGAACGCCGGCGGCTCACTTGTTTGGTTTTTGAGGAAAGAAAATGGCACAGTAACCGACTCGCATATCTCGGTGGACAGCCGAACCGCGCCGAAGGAAGGGATAAAGAAGGGAGGGAAAGAAGTAAGATACAACTGAAATTGAAAGTTCGATTTTGAGGAAAGGCGCGGCGCTGCGCAGCGGCGGTACACCTGTGCCTCGGTGCTACTAGTTGCGCATGCGCCGTAGTGACTAGGGAGCGAAAGAGAAAGTTGGCAGTGGCTAGCTCGGCAATGCCAGGATATACGTACCGTAAGCTAAGGCATAATCTTGATTGCAGGTCCAGGTTAGCCTGGCTGTCTAGCTATGTTGTTGTATTAATTGCGAGACAACTGTGGTTGCGGCGCACGCGAGCTCTCCTTTTCAATCCTTGGACATGTTATCAGGCATGCGACGCAGCTGGCGAAGTGAGCGGAGGCGAGCGCAACGACGAGGAACGAGGTGTGACGTCATACCAAACGGCGGCGGTGGCGAGCCGCGCGTTGTGACGACATGCCAGATGGCGCGGCGAGCGCGCCAAGCACAGTAACCGTCTCGCATATCTCAGTGAACACCCAAACCGCGCCATGAAAGAAGAGATAATGGAGGGAGGAAAAGAAGAACGGGGGAACAGAAAATTTACAAGTCATATTTTGAGGAAAGGCGCTGCACTGTGCAGCGGCGGAACACCTGTGGCTCGATGCTACTAGTAGCGCATGCGCAGTTGAGACTAGGGAGCGAGAGATAAATGCGCCATGTGTCGTCACTGCTCCTCGCGCATGCGCAGCACGGCTCCCCAGGAATCACGCTAAACTGCTGAACCTGCGGTCAGTAAAGCTTTCGCTGTAAAAGTTGCCGAAATGAAGCCGCAGTGCACCGAGGCTAACTCCCCGCCGTGCATATGTGCCGTTAAATCTGAGCAAACGAACCGCTAGAAAGAAAAAAGCAAACATACTCCGGTCTTGTGGATTATAAGTGAAGAGAGCTGCTCGGAATAGAAGCAGTCGGTTGTGCATCGTTTCACTCACATTGCCCTTAGAGACAAAGGGCATGACGCTGCCGATCGATTCTGTGCCTTTGTTCATAAAAGGCGAATTTGTGAGAGGGATTACAGGAGCTAGTCGGTGGTTCATATTGTGTGCATTCATTGTTTAAAAAAAAGCGTAACCAATCCGCTAATAAATTCAGCTGAAAGTTCGCGCCTCGTCTGTCGTTATCCTTGCAGTGTCTTGTCCAAGTCAAGCGCAGTTTTCACAAGAAGTGAGGATGTACCGCGATATTGCAGGCGGAGTACATTTAGCCTTCCCAGAGGCTGGACGAGACTGTCAATGATGAGAGTTCTGGTAGAGAATTAAGAGTAATGCTCCTGAACACTGCTTAAACAGCGTTTTGAGCATAGGAGGAAAGACGCCGAGGGCGTATGTAGCCGCTGACCCTTTCCGCAGCTGCAGGGGAGCCAGCCAGTTGTCGCGACCATTTAAATCCAACAGTGCGTTCAGGTCTCGCGAAAACATTGGTTTGTTCGAGCAGTCAAATACGGCTGACCAGTGATGAGAAGAGCGGACCACTAATTGCTTTTCGGCTCTATGAAATCGATAATCGACTTCCCCCAATGTTCCCATGATGTTATGAGGGTGTGAAGTTATAAGCCGTGGTTGTCCGTAACAAAAAGGAGTTTCAAGTCAGCGCTTGTCTTGTCCCGTTGTTCTGCGCTGTTCTGTCACAAATGGGTAGCGGGGTAGAGATACAATAAACGTTATTTCTAGAAGTGGCGTCCCGTAAACTTATCTCCAGTAGTACGTACCCGCAAAAAGCTTCCGTGGCATCTACTAAAAATTCTCAGCAAGGAATGCAACGCAGCCCATGCAGGCGAGATGGGATAGCAGAAAGCGGTTCAAAGATCTACGTGACGTCAAGAACGGAAAAGAGACTAGCGGGCTGTATCAGAACATCAATACGCGGGCCACTTGACTAACAGATTCCGCGCGCATACTTCCGTTAACATTGAAACGGAAAACAAAGTGATACAGTTAACAAGGACAGAAACTGGTCAAGTCGGTGGGGATACATACGTCAGCCGAGAGGGGCAAGTTGGTGGGGATTCACATTTAAGGCAATAATGCGGGGGGAAGCTGCACGATTGCGCACAGAAGAAAACATGTTGACCGAAAGTGGTACGAAGGTAGTTTACCAAGTCCGTCTTCGGTGCCGAAAGAAATACATCGGCCAGACTGGTCGGTGTATCAACGAGCGGTTGGCTGAGCACCGCCAGTCATTGAAGGGTGGGGCTTCCGATAATCTCGCTTCGCACCGTAGGGTACGCAAAGACTGATTTCTACATCTGAACAAGACCAGCTTGGTATTCAGAAACCGATCTGAAATACGTAGGGAGTTAGTGGAAACATAGCCAATCAAGAAAGCAGATCAGTGTCGCCTCACCAACCATGAAGCTGCTTGATATGCACATCATTTCAGCGCGAGCAAGAAGTAGGGAGTGTTACCCTGTTTATGTTTCTATTTTTTTCCTGCGCGGTTTTTGCTCGGCACGAATGAATTGGCAAGGACGTGTAACGGAGCGCGATTCTGTTGGGTCTTGTCTTCGATTTCACGCCGCGAGTTCTAGATTTATAGGAACGTTTTCCGCGACAAAAATTGCGCTCACAGTCTGCGCCCGTGTCATGTCTTATCCTTCGCTTTGTCCTTCTGGGTTCGCGCGGCTTATGTATAAAACTATGCACATGACGCGAGAGAATCTACGCCAATTATGCTTACGCTCGGTGCGCCCCATTGTTCCTTCATAAGGAACATCCCAGCTCTTTCTGGCAATTGACAAAGCACTTGTAGAAGTGCCGCAGGTGAATGTTTCTTTTACGTTCTCTTTACTTAACCTTTCTCTTTCATTTAACGCTAATTTCACCTTAGCGAAGAGTGACGCACACATCAGGCCCACCATTGTCTGCTAGGCTATTCAAGCTGCGCGCAGCCAGATTCCTTACAAGGCTTATCGAACTGTGTGGCGTTCACTTTGAAACTGAATTTCTATCCTTGTGCGTTTTTTCATCTAGTCGTTATTAATAACGCCGGCCAGAGCTGTTCCAGTTAATGTATGAAATAGATTGAGTATCGCGCATTCTCATCGGCTACCGTGATGTCCATATTGAAAAACAAAACCAGTGCAGAAAAGACAAAGGACTAGAATAAAGCGGGACACAGGTACAGTGCTCTCCTGTGTAGGTCCTGTGCTCGTATCACAGATGCTGAAAACTAACCTCAAAAAAGTGAAGTACTCATTCAGGGGTTCGTTGTAGAACCTAAACATGCTGCTATCAGTTAACACAACATGCTTTCCAAGCGACGCAAAAAACGAAGGAAAAAATCGAGGCTGAGCGCGGATAATGGCGCATCGGCAAAAACGAATGTTGTCCAGCGCTTTGGCCATGTGGCAACGCTCCCCGAGAAGGCCGATTCGATCAGTCATTGGACGCTGCTGAAGCGAACAGTCGACGCTTGCTTTGTATTATCTGATATAGGAACCGAAAGCTGGGAAACATATCCGTGTGGCTATTTTCAGCTTTCGCCAGTCTCGCCTAAGTGGAGCTTACGAATTTTTCTTTGCGGACTGAGGCAGTCAGGTACCACGAGATAGACACGTTATGCGTTGCATGCGGAGAGGAGGAGGAAATGGCTGAACACTTGATACTTTTCTGCAAAGGGCTTCACCCTACAGTGGAAAGCAGTGGGGCCGATTTATCCAAAGCAGTGTGGTTTAAGGGCTGTGAAGGAAAAGTAGATGTTAAGCGGGTCGAAGTAACCAAGCGGAGGTTATCTGATTGGTGGCTAAAATCAAGACAGGAGAAAAATATCACAAGTCATGGCTAGGTGGCTTGAACCACTGACCGATTTAAAGGGCAAAGCGTTATTCATCCATCCATCGACCGGCTCGCTCCGTTTACTTCTGGTTGCACTCGTGCTGCGTCCTTACGTGTCGATTGCTCATGTCACCCTCAGTTAATAAGGCCCTCGTAGGCTGTTCCCAAACGCCTCAGAGCTTGGTGAGAAAACTACACGAGCTTCAACTAGCTCAGAGTTTCTGAGACGGTCGACCTTGAAAAAACCACGCATAGCAGCAGTCCATGCAGAAATAAAACAAATATTGCCGCGACTAGGTTTGCTAACCAGCGGCGGCAAGTATAAATCTGCTGCGCTGGCCAGTGCATGAGAACACTACGCTATCGCCGCTGCCAATCACGCCTTGCTTGGAACTGGCCGCCTTCATCAACTTCCATTTCAGGCGCCATCACATCTTGCCAGCTTAACCTCCATCAGATTCAACCTGTGTAATATTGTCGCCAGAAGTGCCGATGACCCAGCAAAGCAATACCATGAGCTAGCATTACTAAGCACGTTTTCCCAGGTCTACTCGGTTTAACTGCGTTAGACCCCTACAATTTTTATCGTTATTTATGTCGCGAACGTATTGCTTTACAGCCGGACACCCGACGGCACCACAAAAAAAGTTCGTTTTATATTAACGAAAGACTATCTACGGAATGGAGGCGAGCGCGAGTGTCACGCGGCCACACACAGGAGACCTTATTTCAGGCGATGAAGACCAGCATTGAGCAGACGGTTCCTCGAAAAGACTCCTACTTTTTGCACACATACTATCGAGAATGTGGCCGCCGTACCTAATAAATGGTTGTGCTGCGAATTAATGGTTCATGGGGATTCAACGTCATAAGGCAACTCAGGCTATGATCAGCGCCGCAGTTTAGGGCTCCGGTAATTTTGACCACCTGGGGTTCTTTACCGTGCACTGACATCGCACAGCACATGGACGTCTAGAAATTCGCCTCCATTCAAATGCAACAGCCGCAGCCGGTTTCGAATCCGTGTCTTTTGGGACAGCAGCCGAGTGCCATAACCATGGATTCACCGCGGGAGTTATGCGCTACGAATTTCGAAGAAAAAGATATGGCCACCCACACCATGAAATCGATATCTGCATGACAGGTGCGAAAGCATTGCATCAGGATTGAGCTATCAGAAGACACAACTGTCGCCCAATACAAAGGCCAGTAAGCCGTGCGTCCGCGGAATTCTCAGCTGCAGAAACGTTAGGAAAAGGAACAAACAATGAAAACAAAAGGCTGTTAAACATGATATACGCCAGATTGCGCTCCGCACGAACAGGCATTGTGGTTGTAACGGCGTAAGCTTGTTTGGAACACGCGCATGCCTTCTATAGAGGCGGTTTGAACACCCAGAATCTGCATTCGAATATATTACGTGTTTCCGGGCTAAAAGGTGTCGTTCCAGCTATATTTTACTACAAAGACGTTTGAAACTAATTTCTCGAGAATAGACAAAGGTTTACATCAGTGCAAAATGTGGCAAGAGTGGGCCTCGCCGGAATGAGGCGCAAGGAAACGCCTCTCAGCCAGCGGTAGGCACATGAAGCCTCATAGGGGTTGGGTTACGATAGACGCCCAACTTTGTCCGCGGAATAAAGGAAGTATTGCACTCACTAGCAGAAGGGTGGTCCAATGGTTGTTTCGGATGAAAATTGCCTGGCTCCGTCGTTCGTATACGATGGTCGTACCAAGAACGGGAAAGTCCGGTCAGGTAAGGAGCGGCGACACGCACGCGTACGCCCGTACTAAACGCGAAATCCGCAGCACATTACATGTAACGCAGTAGACTACACTAAGCTAGCACTGAAGTGCATGGACGTGCGCCGAACCATGTTTTGTGTGGCCAGCGCTCGGTGCATCGGCTTTTTAGCTCGATACTGCAGCGCCGCCACCAGCAGAGCGCGCAACTCCGCGCTTGTCGCAGCCAACCGATGACGCTGACGTCGCGTTTTAAAGCGAATGAAAGCCTTTATCGCTGGCGATAGCCGGCTTCGGCTTAACTGATTAGACTCGCCAGCGAGGCGCAAAACATTCAGTGGCAAGTTTCCTTGCGAAAGAGCTCCTAAAGAAAAAGTGAACCGAACCATTTTTCACCAGCACCCACAAACCCTTCGTCACCGTCAATGCCTTGGCAGTGCAGATAGCCTGTAGTGCGAGCTCATAGAAACGCCTCAGTTCGGATCGCTCTATCTACATTGAGTGAAAGCGCAATTTGAGCCAACAGCTGCCAAGCAAAACCTCGATACGACGCTAATTAACCTTCATACAGATCATTGGGAACCGGGTGACGGTCGCTAATTTCGGAAGGCGTGTCTCCGATGGAGGCGTCTCATTCTTTCGAGACATTACAGTATTATTTTCACGCACATAGAAGCTTCACGTACGCAGAGCTCTTACGGGTGACCTGTGTGCATGCGAAAAATGCTAAGATCTGCTTTAGTCTCAAGAACGTACGTGAAATTCGGATTTTTACGTTGCGGTCTTCACGTTGCTTGCGTGCGTATACCACGTTAAGCTGTTAAGCCTCACGAAGTAATGTTTGTTGTCGTCATATCAATGCTCCGACGCAGTTGACCTGCCCGGTTTTGACTCGTCTTGTATTAGAGTGGCTACAGCAGTGTCAGTATCTGTTAGCAGATGGCGATAGGAACAATGCGCAGTGTAACTCGTGTATGTGTAACTAATAAGGGTTTCAAACGATATCCGCATAGGCTAAGTAGACGTCTCAATCTTGCGTACGCAAACTCTGTTCGTACGTGAAACTAAAACTGTCTATTAATCGCAGTTCGTACTAATGGGATCTGCTCTGTAGGCCTGCCGTAGCTTTTCAAAATCTGAGGCGACACTAAGCGTTGATTCCCCAATTGCAAGGACGTAAAATATACACTACTCGCACGGCCGATTTATACAATCTTCTAAGCTTCCATTTAGTATTGGATTACCGAAGCGGGGACACTTCGCTCCTTGCATGTGACCTAGAAATAAGAGTTTGTGTATAATTTCAGGAACGATTTTATCTCAACATTAATTATTTTTCCGGCCTGAAGCTGCACCCTACATAAAAGGCAAGCAGTTGTAGAGGCTGCCGGGGAGAATTTCAAGCACTTGGCGCTCTCTGCTCAGGATTGAGATCTGAATAAATCTCTGTTGTCGCGAAGAGTCAAGGCTCGGGAAAACCTGAGCGAATATATTGAAGTTATAGTTTAGCAGGAACAGCATTTGAATATTCAGCAGTTCTGAGCCACTTGGCATAGACATCAAAGTCACGCAAGCAAAGAAGAGCCCGACGCATTTACTTAGGCGAAGAGAAGGAAGAAGAATTTCTTCGGACCCAAGCTCGTGCAAAGCTCAGCAGCTGTCTACCCCGTAGAGGGTATGTGCCAGCTTTATTTTAGGCCAACCAAGCAACGAAAGCTGAACTCGGTCAGGCAGAACGTGTAAAGTGTGACTCGAGGGTGGATCACGCCCTTGAGCCACACAGCTGTCTCCACCGGCAGAAAGATATATTCGCTTGGCATGGGCGAGTGCTGCGCCAACCAAAATCTCATGGATATTCAGGTCCTGTACTCAGAAGTTTTAAGTTGGCGACCGGCGCAGCCGAGGTCCGCCCCTGACGGCGGGCGTTTCCTGGGATACGTCTTCATTATTGTGACGTGCGCTGAGGGCGTTGACCTCTACGAATGCTGTAATGACAACGAGTCCTGCTGTTCACAGGTTTGACATCTACGCGAATATGTGAAGCCGTTCTGAAGGATACAGCCTGGTACCATCAGCGTGTGACGGCCACTCTGCATGCACTATAGGAAAGTGCATGTCCGCCTTGGGCGTTACAGAGGCAGATCGTCTCTCGCAAGGCATGCACTCCCTATACTTGGACACTATCCACTGGAAGTGCTTCCACACCAAGTGCTTCCTCACCACACAATCCAGGGTGTCAATGCTCCCAGTATGATACAGCCATCGGGGGCCGTATATACGTACGGAGCGCCCGCAGTGACGCCCAGGGGCAGCTCAACGCTCAAAGCGCCGTCTACTGCAAAATCTTCTACCCACGTCCACCGTTAGCTGCGTGTATCCGCTGACCAGCGGCTTAGTTCCCGTGGACTGCCGCAGACATTCCTGATTTATTTGCAACGAGAAACTGCACATGTTCGGCAGCAACACTTCCACTCAGAAGACCGATTTCGGAAACATCCACAAGTATAGCTCCGAGACCTAGCGCTTCGGCGTGCTCAAGACGACTAAGCCGTAAAAAAAAAAAGCGCCTGTGCTGCTGTGTGGTCGGTGGCCTTTGTATTTCGCAGCAAGAGTCCGCCAAACATTAAAATGAAGTTATCCTCTGATTAACGTACATGTATTCAGTTACTTTGCAATTATGTACTACTCTGACATGCACGTCTGATTTCGCACCTGCACGACTGAAGACCATCCGCCTGCGGTCCGCACTGCATAATTGCCTGGATATCAGCGGCGACCTGCCGCAGTATATCGAGCGGGGTGTCGGTGTTATGGCTTAAGACAACAAGTAGCCATAGACTGAAAAACTAAGTATAATTTACGCGGTATGCAGCTTGATTGTGTGCTCAAAAGCCGTAGGCTTTCACTCTACATCTTCTTTGTGCATACATGCTCAGTAAATGTGTGCTCTAGGAGCAGGGCGTATATTATTTATTCTTCTGTTCAGTGTTCGTAGCTGACATGGCGTGCGCCAAAACTTTTTGCTCCCATTTGCATTTAGGCTCGTGTTATCTTTATTATTGAAAATCATTTCCTTGCTTCTGTGACAATAGCGGACTGATCGGCTGTATTGCATGAAGCCCTTCTTAGATCCTCATGCTGCGTACGTGAACAGCAGTATTTGGTGTTTGCCCAACTTCTGTGAAAGGGTTTTGCGACTTCCAAATAAGATTATTGGCTTAGATTTTCGTGTTATACTCTTTTGTGCTTAAGTTGAAGGTTACTTGTGTCGCTAGCTGCATATTCATGGTGAAGGGGAAGTCATATAATTTGAGCCGATGCATACACACTGTAGAAAGCGCCGGTTGTCAAATTTGTTTTATATGCATGACTTGGAATATTAATAGAACAGCACATAAACGCAATACACAAATAAAAGGATCAGAATACTATGACAGATCTGTTTGCCTTCTCCCAGCAGAGGTAGAGAGGGGAAAATGATTAAATGTGGCCAGTTCCGGAAACGCGGACTGTCAACACAGTGTACTCAAGTTCGCGAAAGCGGCTATAACAAGAGATCTGGTTTGTCTCAGCCCTTCAGTTTAAGGCTGCTCACCTTTTAATGATCACCTGCTTATAATGGCTGTGTTTTTCATGAATGCCTTAATTATCAGGGAAAGTCGTCTATCTTGACACACATTAGTGTATGAAGTTCCTTTTCAGTAATTAACTGACAGCAGCCATGCCTCGGAAGGATATTAAGTACGAAGTGGGACCACTCGCTTCCAAAAGTGATCGTATACTGATGCAGTCAGAGGAAATCGCACCTGCAAAAAAAAGTGGTGATTTGGCTCCAAGTTTCTGTTACAACATCCGTGATGTTAGGCTACGCCAATGACATATAATTGGTTGCTGTTTTAGGACGAATGGAAATGGCGCAGTATCTGTCTCATATATCGGCGGACACCTGAACCGCGCCGTAAGAGAAGGGATAAAGGAGGAAGTGAAAGAAAGGAAGAGAGATGTGCCGTTGTGGAGGTCTCCGGAATAATTTCGACAACCTGGGGAACTTTAACGTGCACCGACATCGCAAAACACACGGGCGCCTTAGCGTTTCGCCTCCATAAAAACGCAGCCGCCGCGGTCGGGTTCGAACCCGGGAACTCCGGATCAGTAGATGTGCCAAATGCAGTGGCCAGCGAAGCTGATTGGTTCGCGCAGTGGTGGGTTTGAATCGCGCTCACTACCTATAGTGTTCTATTTATTTATTGCGTCATCCACCCATAAGACACGCCAACGCTCCTGTCTACGCTTGCCCTTTAGGGTAGCGATGTCCAATCCGTCTTTGCCCCCAAGGTCCTCAGGTGGTGATGCATTTTAAAATTTAGCACTGCGCTCTGATCGGTCATTGGTGATCACGTAGCACCTATGACAGTATCACTGTCTCAAGTAATCAAACTTTTTCTGACATCGAGCGGAGGTCTTTTGGTGGGATGACCGCTCTAATGTTACCGCAATAATAAGACATTATACATTATTTCGCATTCTCAGGGAGCCTAACCTCTCTCCTTTAACAACAGCTGTTCAGATCTTGAATCCTGCTCATTGTTTACAGCTCCAGTTCTGAGCTGTGTGAGCGAAATACGTAATCTCTCATGTTCTTGTTGGTCAACAAGGTGTAACTATGGTGGTTTTAACTCACTTCTACGTGTCCAGAGGAAAACGGCTTTGCGTATTAGCATTTGCCTAGGATTTCTACCCAGTAGGAGGGAAATCAAAATTGATGTGCTTGCCGGTGTCACCTTTTCTGCAAGATAATCATCAATAACTGAGGTATAGCGTCAGCGCACTGCTATAATGTACCTTTGAGTTCGTTGCTGCGAACCCGATTTAGTGTCCCTTTCCTTTCTTTTATCGTGGCAAAAGACGAATGGGTAAGGGCTGGATAGATTCAGGGCTCCTATTCTGTCTACCGCTTCGAACGTGTAGTTGTAGAAGGAGCACGGAACTCCTAGGGTGGTGGACAAAAGAGAGAAAGTTGGTTCATCGGCAAAGGTTTTACCTAGACCTCGACAGCCACAATTTTCGATTTCTGCCGCTAACCTGACAAAAATTAGCCACGGTTTGGATCCAACCTTTTCTTTTGGAGACTGAAGGTTTGTAGAGGAGACAAGCAACATTACTTTGTTACTCATGGTGGCCTTGTGAGCGGTTGTGTCGCGAACGTTTAGTTCTGAAAATTCTTGCAGACAGCTGTACATGCCAACGACATCAAGGCAAGGCGACGTCGGCGCTAACATTCATCGCTGTCTGCCGCTGTTGTCAAAACACTCATATTCCAGCCAGATTTTTTTTGTGTGTGTGCGTGTTCATTGAAGCTTGAGAGGAAGCTTTATATTGCATAAACCTCAAGATAAAAACTGCAAAGTTCAAACATATCTTTTATTTCCGGCTGTGTTTCTTATGCAAGAGAATGCTGAAGAAAACAGTAACATTTTTATTGGCCCCACTGAGAGTCTGCTAATTCATGAATCCAACTACCAAACAGAATTCCGCGCTGTTGGGTTTTTTCCATGGACATCAGAGCCAGCGGCTGCGATTGGACGCAAGACCGCCAGCTGCGTTGGAAGAACAAGCGCTTTCTTCAAAGTCACCCTCTCCTCCAACAAATCTTCGTCCACGCGAAACAAAACAGCTTGAAGAGCAGTTCCGTTCGCGCAACGCCGCAACGCCGACGTCTTTGAAGAAAGCACGGAGTCGTGACTCGTTGAACTTCCTTCGACAGCATCAAGCGGTTGACAGTTTGCCCTGCTAGGCAAGACATCTCCACTCCACCTCGTCAGAAACACGGCCTGTGTTTTGTCACACACCTCAAGAAAACGGGGGTTCCTAAAACAGCAGTTGGCCGGAGAGGCCCCAACCTCGGTCATAACCCTTGTGGTCCTAGCCTTGAACACCAGTCTTTCTTCGCTACCCAAAAGCGCAAGGCATCGCGTTCGCGCAGAAGACCGCAGTGCGCAGTCTCGAAGCATCAGGGATGTCAAGACGACGTCGGGGACGCGTTGTACCGCATCTGCGTTGTACCAGGGCAATAGTTGCGCCGAAGAAGAATTGAAAGCCAGGCCGTCGTCGTTTCGGAGGGAACCGTAAGCGATGACCTGCCGTGCTCCTTGTAACCGGTAAGACGTGGCGAGAATCGTCACGTGGTCCAGGTCGGCGCCGTGGTCGACATTCAGGCAAACAACAAACGCATCTCTCTTATCTGGAGGGTCAACGAACACCGTGTTGACGGCGATCCAGACGGTGGAAGTGCGGCTTGGTCCCGCTTGAATTGACACCGCAACCGGCACCCGGTCCGCGGGCTGACCTGTGGCGACCCTGAGCACGACGGGAACTGGATGCGTGTTCAGGCCTGATGCGTTAGTTGGGTGCATCAAGAGGTGCTTGCAGTGCACAGCGTCAGTGGGAAATGAGTGCGGGTAGTCCCGGTAAACAACCCGCGCCCGAACAAAGCATGTGTAGAGAAACCCCGCCGTGGCGAGCGCAGTGACACGAATGACGGGTTTGGACAAAGACCTGCCGAAGGAAAATGATCAGAGATATCAGAATTAGTGAAGCAGTTTGTTGGGGGAATGGGCAACGCACTATATATGGTTGGCCAAACTATCAGAATATAGCAGTGGCTTAGTATTTCTTCTTTATCCGGCAAAGCTCAAACGTTACATGTAGGATGGACATAGATATGCTATGATGAAACTAGTATACGCATTCTAAGCCTCCAGCGTATGGTCAAGTTGTCAGGAAAAATGATTGATAACTATCATCTATAAGGCAGGCGTCCGTATCTTCGACCAGTGTGCTCCACTATAACTTTCGGATTTCGCTGCAATTGTGACGGCTAAATCTCTGCCCTCTAGCCTCTGTGTCTGGCAAGAAGACCTCAATAAAACCCGGAAATATGTTATGAAGAGCGAGCAAAGTAGAACGGTGCTAGTCATAGTGTCCATCAGTGCGAGTTAAATATACCCATCCTATCCCCAGATCAACCACGCCTACTTCGGCAGAGAATGGAGGAAGTTGTTACTGTTGTGAAAATCTAAATTTGGGTTCAGTTTAAATACTGCATATTTCTCAACGTATATATTTGCAGCAAATTTTTTTTATTTAGGTTGAATAAACTGTAAGTAACCAACTTTTAATTTCGCCTTCGCAAGTGAATGTACTTAAAACCGAATACAATCTTTTCTTTCGGAGCAGCATTTAGAAACACACTGTACAAAGTGCCCCAAGAAAGGTGCCAGCAGACAAAACTCTCCATTATAAACAAATTTTACATTCGATCTACCAACATGCCTAGAGACCCCGCCAAGGTGGCTCAGTGGTTATGGCGCTCGGCTGCTGACCCGGAAGACGCGGGTTCGATTCCGGCCGGGTGGTGGAATTTCAATGGAGGCGAACATTTAGAGGCCCGTGTACTGTGCGATGTCAGTGAACGTTAAAGAACCGCAGCTGGTCGAAATTTCCGGAGCCCTTCACTACGGCGTCTCTCATAGACTGAATAGCTTTGGGACGTTAAACTCCCATAAACCGTAAACATGCCTTAAGGAAATCCTCGACTTGCTCAGAACTTCACCATCGCACACGAAACGCGCTCTTAGAATCGGTTTCTCGGTGTAAACAAACGCTTTTATGCGGAAACTCACAGCGCATTCCAGGCACTATGAGCTCGAGTGGGCAGGTAAATCGGCCCCGTTATTAACCGTGCTCTTGTTTCTGCTTACCCTAGGTCATGGCGGTAGTGGGCGGCGAAGACCTTCAGCCCAGGGTGCGGGGACTGCCACTGGGGTCCGTGTTCGCGCCACAGAGCGTGTGGCGCCACCTCTCGGCCGATACGGTCGTTGTAGGCGTAGGGCTGCTGTGACTGCTGGCTGATGCCGAAGAGCAGGCTAGCGGCCTCCAGGCTGCCCACGCGGTACAAGACTGTGCCCAGCGAGAACGGCACGGCCAGGATCACCACCATCACCAGGAGTACGAAGCCGCGCCGCATCTGCGCAGTTCGCTTTCAATATAAACGTCGGGCCTTTGGTCTGTGTACTGAGCTACGTGTTACGAACAGCACTTAAATCACCGCTTTTTTTTTCGGAGCGAGTAGTAAGATAATGCGTTGTAACATATAAACAAGATGAATGAACATATTGATGTAGAGGTTAAAATTCACCTTTTGACACACTCCAAGCTGGCACAATGAGATGTTTAAAGAAAAATTTCATTTGACCAAAACACTTTTTGTTTCTATGCTGCGGTTAAATAAGGATCTAACGAAACCCGGCTACACGAAATTCTTGATCTGCAGCCAAAGTTTGATTCCCCGGAAGATACACAGGGAGTAGAATGTTGTCGTCAACCCGAAATACGAAAGTAACTTTCATACCAATCCCGATCTAACGAATTGTTTCTTGAAATGAGCAAAAAAGAGGTTATTTCTGACTTATTTTGCCCACAATGTCTTACCGATTGTTTTTGTCACGCGAGCAGCAACATCAACGCACGCCGTTCACAACCGAAATCTTGTTCTGACGGGGCTGCACGCTATGTTGTCGCGCGATGCAACCAACACGGCAGTTGGCAGCGCTTGCCACTTTGGCTCCGAATGCGCTATACTATTCGTCAGATAACTATCCAACAGATAACCCAACGGGCCGCGGTTGCTTCCAACATTTCATGCTTAGTGCAAGAGATGGCACTGATCGTCTGGTCCAAAACTTTTGTCCTGCATTCTTTTGCAGATCGCATATTTAACAGCAGGCTGCCCTACTTTCACGTGGCGATGCGTCTGGTCGGCATTGCCCTGAAGTATAGCTCCCACGCCGCCAAAAAAAGATTCGCGGTGGTTTAGCTCTGGTAAAGCCCAGAGCGACGCGATAGCTACAGCTGGTCGAGTGGAACTTGGTCACGTTACCAACCACGTGACGAACCACGTGATCAGCCACGGCGCCACACCGCCGGCAGTTGCTCCGCACCACGTGACCAACCACGCGACAACGTAGCGTTGCAGCCACGGCGGGGCGGCGCCGCCACGCTGAAGGCTCGAAATGCTACCGTGATGTAGCTATCGCTACGAAAAGCATACACGATTGATGCGATTGATACTAAGAACGCCTTCCTCGATTCCCAAAATTGTCGATTAACGAAACAATTCGCGGCTGCCCTTCACTTTGTCAAATTGAGTTTTCGCTGCAAGTAACGGTGAGTTTTGGTGAGAGCGTAGTTGTCTCCGTTGTTGTGAGAGTTCGGGTGGTGTATGCGACGACGTATTGGTCGAACCTTGCCATACGTTGAGCGACCACTGCGTTGAGGCCGACATCGCTGGCATATTTGTGTGCACTTAGTGGGAGCGTGGCGGTCAGAATGGCGCATTATGGGTGATGACGTCAGAAGAACTTGCGGAGTGCCGTAGACTTTGTCGCATACGTAAGACCAGCCAGAAATCGCTGTATTAGAGTTGAGAAGTCTGGTCAAGGACATAGCGATGGAGGCTAAATTCCGGACGAAGCGACAGAAATGAGAAAAGAGTCCAATGAAGCTGGAAAGTAGTTTCGCCGTCGTCGAATTCGGGAAATCTGCGACCGCATGCAATTAGGACGAGCCAAGAAGAATGCCATCTTTGAATAATAAATGGCCCATAATATAGAAAATGTCATGCGAGGATGCGACCCTCTCTTCAAATTAGGTTGTAGGTATAAGTCGTAGAGGCGTTTCACAAAATTTAAAGGCAGCCCAAATGTCTCGTAAAGTCAGAAGACCAAACTGCGATAGAATGTAGGTAAGAGGTGCAGATTTTTTTTTATTTCAAGCCGAGCGAAACCATGTCCATCATGCATGTGCTCAACTCTCGTAGGTGCGTTGCGCACTCCGAACGGAATGACTTGCAGGGGTCACAAAGGCAGTCTTCTGGCGGCCGGATTCTGCTATTGGAAGCTTCCAGTATCGAGGGCACAAGTCCAACGACGAAAAGAATTCTGCGCCGTGGAGGCAGTAAAGAGCACCGTCATTCCTAGGGAGTCGGTAAACGCCCCGAACGAAGACACGCACTTTCAGTCTCTTCGCCTTTCTTGTCCGCTAGTCCCATGGCTCGGCTGCAGGGCCATTTTTGCTCACTACAATAACTTTACGTTTATGACACTCTTACAGTAAACTTTAATCGTTTGAAAAATGTCTCGACAAGAATTTGCGAAAATAGGCATACATCATTTTGTGGGCGCCCTCCTTTGTGCACATTCCCACTCTCTACTACTCACTGCCGATTCGCGGGTTCTCGCTTTCCGAATACGTGCCATATTTCGAGAAATCTCCTTTTTCTGGGTTGCATCGATTCCCTCCTTGCAATGCGAGTGACACGCCGCGTCGTCGCTTGTGCTTTAGCTCTCAATGCGGAGGTTACTGCCGCGCACTTTTACGCCCAAAACCGCTGGTGAATCATGGCCCTACAGAATCAGGCCACGGTCACCGCCCAAATTTAGCGTCACATTTCGGGAGCTGTGCTCGCAAACCCCGTCCCCACGCACACTACGAACCACCCTCAATTCCTGGGCGCTGTTCCCTTGCATCAACTCCTCTTCTGATTTCTCGTCCCGATTGGTTACTTGTGGTGCAGTGCTCTCGCTCAAGACGAGGTTAACATGTACTCACAAAGACGCATATGTGTTGCGCGATCTCAGTTCACGCTAAAGAATCCCACTGGGCTTAACTATACGCGCTGCTTTCCATTACATGCGCCTCTTTTCGTCTTCCTTATTGGACATCTACTTTCCTCAACCTTCATTTTACCAATCCCATGTAGCTTGCTACAGCCCACGGAACTCGCCGGAGATTAGACCAAATGGAGGCAAACTTTGCACTGATGTAATGTTGTCATTACACGCGTTTTTCGCTGAAGATTTCTTGTCCTCTTTCAGTCCTTGGCCATTTTGGGACTCGGAGTATGATAAACTTACCTTAGCGGAGCAAGCGCTCTTGTTGGCGCCCTTGTAATGGCCTGCAATGTACATTTCCGCCTCCTTTCCCGTACGACATGCCTAATGTCTCAACCGCGATTTATACGGTTGCTGAATCTTCCCTTTCCGCATGAGCAAATCGTTTTTCTCGTGAAAAGCGGTCGTGGTTACTACATTTATATTCTCCAACCGCAGCTAAGGGTAATGGTAGCTTTTATTGCCTAAAGTAACGTCTCCTTAATCCATGCGGCCGCCTTTTGTAGGTTGCGTCTTGGAAGTAGACTACGAAAGTACAATGTTCCCCATATAAATCACGCCAACTAATCAAATGCCTGTGCTGATACGTTTCTAGCGATACCTTCCGCAAAATGCGATACGTTCGTGAAATATATCGACAGACTCGTTCACCAAATAAATCAGAATCCTGAAGATGCAAAAAACTAGCACACAAATTACAATATCACTTATAAAGTTACTTGCCCTGGCCACACATTGCGCTACAAACTCTTTTACGCATCGTTTAAGGCGTCCTGAGAATACGCTGAGCACAGCTAAAGATTCATCTCCAAAGCCAAAGCCCCCAATGTAGACTCCCCGAGGTGCTTGCAATGACAACGTGCAGCAACGGCTTTCCCCCGACATATCTTGGGGTACTTAGGCCACAGCGCAGAACTCGGACAATGGAACGTGCAAGAGCTCCTTTTGCCGGTGGTTTGCGCGTCGGCCATGGCACCATGCATACGAGGAAAATCGGTGCGCAGCCATCACGGATTGCGCTTTTTATGACGTCACGCCGACAGCCGGATCGTACCATGCATGGGGGGCCAAAATCACAAGCTTAGCAGCGCTCTCCCACGTGCAGCGCGCGACCCACCTCGAGAGGATTGGTCGCCAGTTGTGCTACGTGATTACGTTGAGCGGTGCAAGGCATCTCCACAGTTGAAACCTCTAAAATAGCTTCTCAACATCCGCGTTCGCCAAATCAACAACTGCTGCTGCTTCAGCAAATATTCACTCCCCGCCCCCTCCTCTCCATTCCGTGATGTCTGCGAGGCTACCGCTTGCTCTAAAATTTTGCGTGTAAAAAGGTAACGGATGAGTGGCATATTCACCTAATGTGACCGTCCAGTACGCAGAACGTTCAATGCGCAGACTTCAGCGACGCTGTACCCAAGGTATTGCATTGAGTAATTCATCAAGTTGAACGATGCAAGTTTGTAATCCCAGAGATCATCTGCATTTGAGAAGGCCCTGCAGAGATTCTCAGCCGCTCAAGGTGAAGCTTAACTTTTCAAAGCATCGCTTTACCAGCTTCTGCTACGAAACACGAATACAGGACAGCACCAAACAATGGCAGGTCTTTATTGCAGTTGGGGGGTGTTTCATTAGAGCCTTACTATTTGCTCAGTAGTGCCGTAATGCTACCAAACTCCATAAGCACCGCAAGTGCTGGAAAACTATCTCAAGGAGCAAATGCGGAGAAATACATACGGGACCAGCGATACGAGCTACTCAAATTTGTTCTTGAAGTAGCTTTGTTTGTTCAGAGCAGTGTCGTGCTTACCCACAGCTATGGCCTAGCGCACCAAATAGTGCAGCTACGTTATCCCGTAAGTGAGCAACCTACAACGCAGTGATTTCTAGCACGTTATTCAGGCAGCTTATCTTGTGGATAAAAAAATTCAGTATTAGTACTATGCGCCCACTGGTGTTGGCCTCTCTGTGGCCCGCGGTTGCACTAGACCTTCAGAGCATCGTGAAACGACCACTTTAAAGCAAGAATATTCTATCCCTGACATCCCTATGCTCCCGAGACATTTATAACGGTTTCTTTGAAACGTTGTCACAAAACGCTGTCAAGGCACCCCGCCACGTTTCTGTCAACCCTCCGAAAACCAGTAACGCTTACCCGGTGCTGCCTGAGGATGAGCTGACGGTCCAGCGAGATGGTGTCGTAGACGTACACCTTCTCCCAGTGGCAGAGGTGACGGTGCGTAGACCGCTGTGGGAGGCACCGCCGGTTTCTGCCGGACACCGCTCCAAGAAACATCTTTCCCGGTCACTCGTCGTTGCTGGTTCGACGGCCTCAACACACAGACTCTGGACGATGGCGACTTGTTTTCGTCTTCTTCCTTCACGCGCATGGCAGACATCTACTTCGCTTCTTTCAGTCTTTTCAGTAAGACAGAGAGAGAGATAAAGTAATGTTTAGGGAGACGAAACGCTCAGAAGTAGATGGAAACATAATCGTGGCCTGCTCCTCCACACTGGGAAAGGAATGAAAGGGAAAGGTAGGGTGGAAATGGAAGGTGGTGATATCATACTACAACGACTTGCACACGCACACTGTGGCTGACAATCGCGGTCTACGTCTTCCACACACTGATACCCGCACTAAAAGCAGCAGGGTTCGAAACTTTGGGGTGTCAGTTAGTTTTGCCCTCGATAGTGCGTGCAAAAGTCCCCAGTACGGGCTCGTAAAAAATTGCCTCGGGTTCAACCCGAGAGAAGCTTGCTTACAGAGCGGAAGTTTGATTAGGCATGGTAAGAGAGTTTGCGGCATGATAAGTATTATTCGATTGATTCGGCCGTCCACGACACAGAGACGAAGGACTGGTTCCAGCACGCGACTTCATCATGGCTATCTGCGAACGTCAATCAACGCTTCCCGCTTTTTTACGATATTATCAGATGAACGGCGAGTGAAGTGGTTCAGCGCAACTGCTAGGTGAGCGCTGAATCACGTTGTTCAATGCAGTTGCGAATGCAAGCGAACGCCGCCTTCTACGCGCGGCGAGTCACATGTTATGACGTCAGAGCCACACTACTACTCCTTCGCTTGAAGGTCATTCCTCGGAGCGACATTACCTTGAGTATTTGCATGGGAGGAGTACGGCTTCCGCTCTAAAAGGATTGCGCCTAGTGGCTTGTGGTCTTTTACTCTTTTGCCCTTTAACCTGTAAGGTGAAGGAGAGGTACTCGGGTATTTCAATGGCACATAATCTTAGACAGTGTAGAGCACTGGAGATCTGCCTTCGGGTTGTTTTGTTTGGATCACCTGTTTTTATTACCCCTCTGTGCGAGGGCAAGATCACTTTCTGTGCTTGTATTTCTGTAGCTGCGCGCGCGAGCAGCTCAAGCAGCAGTAGGTATTTGGGTTGTAAAGCTGTGTGCACTGTCGAAGGTATCGAACCCATCTCTAATCGAGGTCCCCACAGAGGCCTTGCTTGGATCGTAATTGACGAAGGACTGCGATGGCAACGGCTCCGAAGGAACTTGACCGTGGCCCGCCACATTCTTACGCGGAGGAAGGCTTCGGGAGCGGTGACGCCCAAGAGGTCGCTGGGGAAGCTTCGGTGGACACGATCGGGAAACAAATATTTAAAACGGTGTCGGGTGTCTTGGTGATAGGCCGCACCCTGGCCACGGAAGTAATTGCCGTTACGGCTGTTGTATGAAGCTGCAAATATATTCGTACGTAAAAGCATTATTCGAGTAGTTGACTACGTAGGGACGAGTTAGGGTTGAAGACAGAAGAGTTGGGTTGTATGGGGTTTTATGGCGCATAAGCAACTATGGCTATCATGCGCCAAACACAAGGTTAGATGATGCTATGTCAAGTGTACAGAGGTTACATTATAATAGATTTAAAACACTGGCTTTCTTTAGAAACTTACAAACAAGTGAAAATTCGACGAGTGTTTGCTCACCTAAAAGCAATGCGGGATGAAATGGAATGTGTTCATTGTAAAATACCGTAAAAACTTTTTGTCTAAGTTCCTCGAGATGCGAACAAGAAATTAAAATGTGATTTACTGTGAGCTCTTCACCACACATTTCACACACAGGTTTGTCTTTTTTTGTTAATAAGAAGTTATGGGTGATGTGTGTGTGACCTATGCGTAAACGACATAAAATTACTTCGATAAAACGCTCTTTATGGTGGCATGATTTCCATTCTTTTATAATGGGCTTTATGGTATGCAGCTTGTTGTGTCCTTCATTTTCCCAAGAAGGTTGCCACTTGTCTCTTAGTCTGCTATGCACTAACTTCATGTAATCCCTAGGAGGCAAATTCACATGTTTTATTTCCATGGTTCTGGTTTGTGCAGCACACATGTCGGCTCTCTCATTGTCCTGAATGCCAACGTGACTGGGAACCCAGCACAATTTTATAACATGTTTTTGTGTTGTGACCTTTACTATATTATGTATGATGCTTCCAATCAGTGGCTCCGTGGCATTTTTAGAGTTTAATGCTGTAAGGACGCTCAGTGAATCTGTATAGATGATGCTGTTTTTGATGTTTTCATTTGTTATTTTCTGCACCGCAACACTAATAGCATAACACTCCGCGGTGAAAACTGTAGCACATGAGGGAAGTCGTACTGCATTTTCATTTTTTCCTTGTATTACTGCGCTTCCTACATGAGCATGAGTTTTTGACCCGTCAGTATAAAATGGAGTGTAATTTCTGTATTTTTCTTGTAGTGCTAGCTATTCTTGTATTATCTGGTCGTGTGGTGTACAAGTTTTCCTGAGGCGTGTTAGTGTGACGTCACACACTGTGGGAAGAGTCTACCACGGTGATAGCGCTTCGCATCTTGGGGCAATATTTTTAATTTCATTTAGTATGTTTAGTGCTTGGCATTTTTCTTCGAAGCGCAAGAGCAACGGCTTAATTGCGTGAGGCTTGTTGTTGAAGAGTATTCTGGATGGGCATTTCGTGACGATTGAGTAACAGAGATGTTTGGGGTGAGAAAGGATTTTGAGGATGTATGTACAAGTTAGTGCAGTTCTTCGATCTTCTAAGGAAGGTTCATTCGTTTCCACATACAGACTTGCTATTGGTGAAGTTCTGTAAGCACCAGAAGACAACCTTAAACCAAGATTGTGGATAGGATCTAGTCGTTTTATGTAGGACGGTCTTGCTGAGCCATATACTATGCACCCATAGTCTAACTTAGAGCGAACCAGAGAACGATATATATGTAATAGGCATGCCCTATCAGATCCCCAGCGTTTTCTTGAGAGTAGTTTTAGCACATTGAGGGCTTGGGAAGCTTTTTTCTTTAAGGTGTTTATATGTGGCAAGAAAGTGAGCTTTTTATCGAAAGTTATCCCTAGAAATTTATGCTCTTTTTTGACAGGTAATTGGGTTTGGTTTAGATATATTGTGGGGTTGGCCTGTAGGCCTCGTCTCAAAGAGAACAGAACCGCTACTGTTTTCTGAGGGGAAAATCTAAATCCGTTTCTATCTGCCCAGGTAGCCAGTTTATTTATTGTTATTTGTATCTGTCGCTCACAGGTGGGTATGCTGGATGACGTGCATGCTATTTGGAGGTCGTCTACGTAAACAGAGTACATTATGGATTTTGGGATTACTTTTCCTATTGAGTTCATTTTGATGATGAATAAGGTCGTGCTGAGGATGCACCCCTGGGGTACGCCAGTTTCTTGTGTAAAAGTGTTGGAGAAGGTTGCACCTAGGCGGACTCGGAACGTGCGGTTGGTTAGGAAGTCATTCAAACAGCTCAGCATCCTGCCGCGGATACCTATGGATGGGTCGGCATCCCGCAGGACTTCCCCCCGTCAGGGGAGGCCTGAAACTAACACAACCGCGGCTGCGCGGTCCTCCAGCACCTCTGGCGAGGTGATGGATACAACTCCCAGTCCGCCCGCTTTGCAGCGGCGGAACAGCTCTCTTGAGCGAAAAAAGGACAGACCCCTCATAACGGGCCCTGAGCATAAGTAAACGCCTTAGCGTTCTCACCCCAAAAATTAACATGGCTTTCTTAATTCAGTGCAATTGTAGAGGAATTATGCGGAACTACAGCGACGTAACACATATTTTAGGGTCAATGCTACCCACAGTTTTATGTCTTCAGGAGACCAATCTTGGTCCACAACATGTGCATATCCTTAAACATTATAACATTTTTAGACGCGATCGCGAGCAGGCTAATCGACTCTCGGGAGGCGTCGCGATTGTCCTTCAAAGCGGCGTCCCTGCTCAAGAAATCAAACTTTACACAAAACTTGAGGCAGTTGAAGTTAGCGTCGTTACCTACAAAACAATAACAATTTGCTCTTTATATCTCCCCCCACACATCACATTAACAATACAAGATTTAGAAGGCCTGATCAATGAATTGCCGGAGCCATATCTGGTAGTTGGCGATTTTAACGCTCACTCCCCGTTTTGGGGAAGCGAACGCTGTGACTCTAGGGGCAAAATAATCGAAGATTTTCTACTCTCAAATAATGTCTGTCTTTTAAACACAGGAAAGGCCACATATTGTTGCCCAAGCTCAGCAAAAATGAGCTTCCTTGATTTAGCTTTCACATCACCGTCTCTTTTTACCGATTTTAAATGGGATGTTTTAAATGATCCTCTGGGAAGTGATCACCTACCCACTGTCATCAGGCTCTCGTCTTCCACTCCACTCATCCCCACAAGACCACGGCGCTGGAAATTTCACCTCGCCGACTGGTCACTTTTTACAGAAAGTGCCACTCTAGATAAAGAATTTTCTGAAGACCTCAGCATAGATGAAATTAATGAAAGATTTACTACATGCATAATATCTGCTGCAACACTCGCTATACCACAAACAACAGGACTCGTACAGAAGAAACACAAAGTATGGTGGACAGAAGAATGTACATTTGCAAAAAAACAGCAAAATAAAGCATGGGGCACCTTGCGCCGGTACCCCACTGCAGAGAACTTACTCATTTTTAAAAGGGCCAAGGCGAGATCGCGGTACGTGCGCAGGAATGCTGAGAAAACCTCCTGGCAGAAATATGTGTCCTCCATAAATAGTTCAATACCATCAAAGAAAATGTGGGACAAAGTTCGTAAATTCACTGGTGACCATACTTCCTTCACACTTCCGCTTTTGACAACACCCGGTACTCAAACAACATTAGAAGAACAGGCCAACATATTGGGTGAGCATTTTTCCACAGTTTCAAGCTCATCCAACTATACACAAATATTTCAAAAGCACAAAACAATAGTAGAAAAACAAAAACTTCCCTTTGGAACATGCATACACGAAGACTACAATCAGGTTATTACAATGCAGGAACTAAACACAGTACTAACATCCGGTAAAATGACAGCACCAGGCCCAGACAATATACATTATGCCATGCTTGCTCACCTCTCTGAGACTGCCATAGAGGCTCTCCTAAAATTTTTCAATAAAATATGGATGAGTGGAGAAATCCCCCAAGCATGGAAAGAAGCAATCATAGTACCCTTCCTAAAACCTGGCAAGCCACCAACTACTCCCACCAGTTACAGGCCAATAACACTCACTAGCTGTATAGCAAAATCATTCGAAAGCATTCTAAACATCACACTAACCTTCATACTTCAGTCCCGGCAACTTTTAGATATACACCAGTGCGGTTTTAAAAAGACATGTTCCACAACCGATCACATCGTTCGCTTTGAGAACACAGTTCGGGAAGCGTTCATCCACAACCAGCACTGTATCGGGGTCTTCTTCGACATGGAGAAGGCTTACGATACCACGTGGAGGTTCGGTATCCTCCGTGACCGCTGACCCTGCCTGGGGCGTGGATGGCCCTGCCATAGGCTCGGTGGAAGTGGCCTCGGCAGGTGCCGGAGTGCTGTGTGGTGCTACGCCCCTGCGCACCACATCAGCGAAGTTTGGTTTCGCTGTGAACGAGAATGTGTTGTTTAGTGCAAAACGCCTCCTGGCTTCTTTAAATGAAATGTTTTCTTTGGTCTTTATGGTGATAATTTCTTTCTCCTTTTTCCAGGACGGACACGCCCTGGAGTACGCAGCGTGGTCTCCTTCGCAATTTGCGCAGCGCAGTGCTGCGTCACATTCCTCTGAATTGTGGTCCTTAGAAGCGCATTTCGCACAGGCTTTGCGGCCGCGGCAACTCTGAGAGCCGTGCCCGAATCTCTGACAGTTGAAGCATCTGCGTGGGTTAGGAATGTAGTGCCTGACATTAACTTTAAGGTATCCGACTTCGATTGTTTCAGGTAATGTGCTTGTGCTGAATGTGAGTACCAGGTGTTTAGTATCTATTTCTTTGTTGTCTTTGCGGATTTTAATTCGATAGACATCTGTGACATTTTGGTCGCTGAGACCTTCTAGCATTTCTTTTTCTGTTAGATGAATGAAGTCGTTTTCTGAAATGACACCACGGACGGTATTGAGGGATCTGTGGGCTGTTATGGAGACTGGGATGTCTCCAATAGAGAGAATGTCTGGGATCTTGGAGTTTTGGGTATGGTCACGGATTTCTAGTAATAAGTCGCCACTGGCCATTTTCGATAGCTTATATCCGGGGCCCAGTGCATCTGTTAGGCACTTTGACACAAGAAAGGGTGATAGTATTCTTGCCTGTTTTCCTTCTACTGTACTATGTATGACATGGAACTTTGGGAAGGTTGTTTTCTTTTTCGGGAAAAAGTCTGTTGCTTCGTTCCGCCCTCTTTTCAGAGAGCGATCAGGTTTTGAAAGGGGGGGAGCCATAAAGAAAATTTAGTTATTCGGTCATGGTGCCAGCCACCCACCACGGAGTCCAACAAGGGGACGGGACAGGAACTTGAAAGCAAGTCCTGCCCACGCCAGCTGTACACCTCAACTATAACCACATATGACGCAACTCAGGGTAGTTGGTCACACAAGGCTAACCCTCGCCGCCAGGAAAAAAGGAAAAACTAAGAAGTGAGTAGGATATAGGAGAGTTGTGAGACAGAGATAGGAAAGTGAAAGATGGAGAGGAGGATAGGAAAAGGCGACTGCCGATTCCCCCCGGTCGGGTCAGGCCGGAGGTGCCGTCTGCAGGAAGCTGGGGCCAAAGTGGTGTGTTGCCTTTGCCAAGGGGCCTTAAGGGTCCAAACGCTCGGCATCGGCTCAACCACCAGGATCCCCTTTTCCCCGGACACGGCGATGCCACGCACGGCGAGGCGCGGGTGCTCGGGTCCGTGGTGATGCACAGTTCACCATCATCCCCTTGCGGGGATGTCCCTGCGGATGCTCGGGAACCCGCGGTGTCGCCACTCACCGTCGCGACGCCTGCAAGCTGCAGGCGCCCCCCTGCGGGGTTGAAGACAGAAGAACCTGCTGTTGAACTTCATTTGGCGCAGGTTCATCAGCATTGTCTTAAAGAACAGAATAGCTTGGTCAGAGCACATTGATATGTTTAACAGAAGACTCCCTATACTGACTTAGATAGAAAGTAAACATATATATGTCATCCAGTCTTAGTTCTATTTTAGATGAACCTAACAAACGATACGAAGATTTTGTAAACGCACCTAGGACGTTTTAGGGGTAATCTTCGATGCGTAAGCTTTTTAATATAAGGAGATTATGGAACTGATAATGTACAGTGCGCTGTGTTGCGCGATATCAGTACATGAACACTACACTTCTGATGACCAACATGTTCTCCTTAAGCCTAGCGTGGTGCACAAAACATGCGTTTCTGCCGATTCTGGGAATGCTAAACATACCGGGCGCTAATTCGAATATCTAAGACTCTCAGTGCGTGATTTTGTTAATTTTTGTCCTGTTTTCACGTTAGAACACCTTGAATGGACGAAGGCATTTCAGAACGCAAAGGTAACCCACAAAAGCGAGAAATCCTGCGCAGCATAACTAAGACAAATTGCGATCACAAGGTCCGCCCATGAGCTTGGTTACCTATATATATATAAATGAATTTGCCTCATTTTCTTGTTTTGAGGGTGGCTAGAAGTGGAATGAATTATGTCACCGCTATTGCTCTCCTAAGATATGACCACGATCCGTACATGGATGTGTATTTGATGGCTTAGGAGTAACTTTTTTAAGGTTGAGAAGACGGTACAAATAAGACGATATGTTTCGTACAGTAGTACCGTACATATACTAGAAAGAAGCAGTTCTGACGCACCTTTCGCTACGATCTTTAGTCACATTACCACCGTATCCGCATTTAACTTATTTCGTTCAGGTTTCGGTTACGGTTGGGACGTAGCTGTCAGTTACACTCTCGAGCTTTTATTTGAAACACCTTGCAGAACGACATGTAAAGGTATATAAGCCCCTAGAATGCAATTAAAAAATGCTTTTTGAATCGAGGCCGCCAAGTTTCGTGGTAGTTTGGCGTCGCTTTGATTTTAGTTTGACATCGTTTGTTTCAAAAGCACAAGGACATTAAAAAGGTAATAACTTATTTTCTCTGAATAAAGTTAATCTCCGATATGAATGAGTGGAAAATAGTAGAAGTAAGACGCTGAAAACACGATCTGAACATATGTAGAGCTGACAGAAATTGAATTTGTAAACTTATCTCTAAAGGTAGAAAGAGGAGGCTTCAATTTTTGCATCCCAGGGCTTTCCTGTTGGATAAGAAATGCAGTTGTGGCTAGGACCTCTTGAAGAATGGCGAACAGCAAGTGTTTCCGGCCGAACAAGGGGAGCAACAGCTACTGCTCTTCGAAGATATAATTAGTGATGGATTGGGTGTAGTTCGTTCCCACAACCTCAATAAAACTTTCCTGGGCGAGTCGGTGCATTCTGAATCTAAGGAAAATAACAGCCCCAGCACAAGCAACCACAGAGAAGACAAGATTTATGCGAAACAAGCTCTCTTTATGGTCAACAGATTTTTATTGATAGAACACAGACACCTTATGTGAAGCGAGGAATCGAGATGTAATGGATGGGGGTGATGTTATCGGGAATGATACCAAGCTGCTTTGAAGAACGCACGCGCGAGCAAGACATCAATAAAATCATAACATACCGAAAAACAAAAATAATTTTTGGTGATTGAATTTTAACAGAGAGCGCTGGAGACAAAAGGCAACGTGTGTTCTTGCAAACTCAACATTGTTTCAATATCCACCATACAAGGTTTTGCTGTGGGGTTCGCTGAGAGGTCAAACGACCAGACGAAATCGAGACTTATCAAAGAAAGCTACATGAGAGATGTGCATGGCTTCTGCTGTTATCACGCATACAAAAAAGAAAATGCGGCGTGCATTGTCGAATTAAAGAAGTTAAAAACAGTCTTGTGCACAACACCACCGACAGGCTCTCTTCGTACGAACGCAGATACCACGGTAGCGCTTAGGATATGAACACCGTTCACACTGCTCCATCATTCTCAGAATCACTGCGGAGCACAAATTTAAAGCATAACTGAAGTCATTGCATGAACGATGTAAAACGCTATGTCCGCTTTGCAACTGTGTCTTCTTGAGCGGGGATCTATTGCAGGCTTCATGGTTAAGTCTACCTCTGCTGGTATAAAAAAGGGTTCCTTCTAAAACATTGGGCGCGGCACTTCAAGATTGGTCAGAGTGGCTTGCATGTCACAGTTCTCCGTCACTCAAAGAAGGCTGGTGACGACAGATTTGATGCGCAGGAGCCCGCTTTGGTACTGCAGCTGTTCGGCGGTGGTTTCAAACCCAAGGCAGTCGCCATTCTCTATGGCTACATCCACCGAGTCGTGCATACCAAGCGGCATGCCCTCGTAGGAATACGATCCGTCGCAGCCGTGGTAGTCCAAGCGGTAAGCGTAGTCATTGGCCGCTCCATTAGAGCCGACTGATTGCATCACTGCGCAAAAATAGTGCACGTTCTCAGCCATCGGAGTCCTCCGCAAAGTGACCGTAAAGGTGCGTCCGAAGCAGCGCTGTATCCACGCCCACTGAGCTGAGCCGTAGCCGATCCGTAGGTGCACATTGCCCGGAGGATCACTTCGTTGCCTGCGAAAGTCGAGAGTCGGAAATTTCACGCTTGGTTAGCTTTTGTGAGTGTGGGTGAAGAACAGAGGCAGGGCGGTAAAGGTATGCGAAAGAGGATTCTGAGCTCGCCCCTTTTTACAGCGAGAACTCGATCTACACGCTCCAAGCATCCTTAGAAACATCGAATTATTAATGCGCAAGCATTGAATGGCTATGTTTGCGGCTTCATGCCATCACGAGCTTGTCATCACGATAACGTTAGAACGAATTGAGTTATAAAAAAGAATGCTTCAGTTAGAGATAGCATCCAAAAATCTCGCAGGGTAAATCATGAGGTGCATGTGGGGTAATTATTAATGTAATTAGAGCCAATTAAGTTCAAGAAATGCGACAAAATGGCGTCCGGGGTTGTCACGTGTCA
This sequence comes from Amblyomma americanum, assembly GCA_030143305.2. Lineage (NCBI taxonomy): Eukaryota > Metazoa > Arthropoda > Arachnida > Ixodida > Ixodidae > Amblyomma > Amblyomma americanum. The sequence goes on along the minus strand of JARKHS020026708.1, from coordinate 34,832 downwards.
CCGTGGACGTTAAAAGTGTGGATGGGTTACATCGACGTCTGGTAAAAAATTTGGTGTGATGTAGGTTTGACTTCATACGTTGCATATTAATATATGCAATAATAATATATGAGCGATATTAATTTGAGCTAATTAAGTGTGAAATCAAGTGCAAAGAATGTCAGGAGGAAGCGAAAGAGTGCTATGGAGTTTCATACAATGCTTACGCATTCCTCCAAAGCGGGTGTCGCAGCGATCTCAATTATTTATGTTCTGTGCGCCCGATTTCGCTATTAAATTGGATTAAGCGTCATTTTCTAAACCGGACCTCCGAGAGTATGGAGTAGTCAACCAACGTGTAGTAGTGCACCTTTCAGGTAGTCACATAGCGGCTCGCCGCTCTGCCTTCGCTGGAGTGGCACGTAGTAATACGTGGAGTGATCGGAAAATCAAAGAGTGTAAGACTGCCCTTCGGCTCCGGCATCTTCAGAGGCTGGCGCTTAACGAAGAAGGCAAAGAAAAGCACCGAACGCTCCGTCCCTAGTGCGTGTTCTGGACTGGCTGCTGCCTCTGGTCTCTGCCTGGACTGTACCGCTGGTTGTTCGCGACGCTGGGCTTTGCAAGACGCTCATTATTATAGCGCGTATGTTTATTTCGGTGGGCCTAATTTGCGGCTGTGTTCTTTGCGACTGAAACTATTCACAGAAACTTAAAGGAAAAACATATTGAAGAGAGTAAGCTGCAGTGACTTCTGAAGGCACACTACACGTGCTACTATAGGAGGTCAGTTAATAAGAAAAAAGGGGTGCCGGGACATCAATCCAGCTTATAGGAAATCTGCCATATAGAACATATTATGAGGTACTAGGAATGATCGGAGGTGTATATTGAGTTATCACAATAAAACGACGCGCTATTAAACCTCATATGACACTTTAGGTTGTAGACAGCAATAGTTACTGTAGGAATTTCGCGAAACACGGTCTTGTTCGTTTTTGCTGTGTCATGTGTGAACTGGCTCTAGGCAGGCGGCCTTATTACATATTATGCGGTACTCAATAAGCAGCGAGGGCGCTTTGGAACGGTCATGATCCCGTAGAGAATCTTCTACGACGTTAGAGATTGTTAACCCTATTTCAAGCTCTGGTACTTGGTTTATGAGGGGGTTTAACGTCCGAAAGCGGCTCAGGCTATGAGGGACGCTGTAGTGAAGCACTCCGAAAGTATCGACCACCTGGGGTTCTTTAACGTGCACTGGAATCGCACAGTACACGGGCCTCTTGAATTTCGCCTCCATCGAAATTCGACCGCCGCGGCCGGGATCGAGCCCGCGTCTTTCGGGTCAGCAGCGGAGCGTCATAACCACTGAACCACCGCGGCGGCGCTATCTATCTTGGAACTTCGTGGTAATGAATAAGTTTAAAACGGCCGTTGGCGATGGGCTTCTCATCCCTCGATGGCACTTGCTCTTATTGTCGCCGTGGCGTAGTTTCTTTTTGTGTGAGTGTGTTTGGCACAAGTTGACTAAATAATTAGCTTCATGATGATTTTCTAGCGCAATTTTCCTTCCATCTTTTGTTTAATAATGTTTAACGTCCTAGAGAGACTCAGAATACCAGAGACGCCGTAGAGGAGGGCTTCGGTAATTTCTACCAAGCTATGATTCCTTTAAAAGATGCGTTTAAAAGATTAACACCTACCTCTCAGGCGACCATAACGAATAAAAACTTCCTCGTATGATGGTTGCCCTTCGTCTACTTAAAATGGCGGTGCGCGTTGGATTGCATCAGCTACTAGATAAGGGCACGTAATATATTGAACCTTCTCACAAAAACAAGCTGTGTTAGGTCAGTTTATTCCAATGTTTATTGAGGGGCTTAATGAAAAAGCAGATCAGGCTATCTGGGAGGCGGTACTGGAGGGCTCCGGATTATTTCCACCACTGCGGTCGGCATTCAACCTGCTTCTTTCAGGTCAGCAGCCGAGCACCATAACCACGGATTCACCGCGGTGGTACTTTCAGAAAGTTTGAACAAAAAGTAGCTTCAAGTAGCTTAATTCCGACTCCACCTAAATTCTTTATTTGCACTACACTACAAGGGCACCTTGAAGTCTGGTGCTTTGATCTTAAGCAGTGCTTATAGGTTTCTCACGTTTATTAGACTCTGGCACAGCGGACTAATTTGGCGGACACAAATTTGTGCGAAATAACTGATGCAACTATATAAGGGCATGTGGTAAGCCCTAAAGTTCTCATGTATTTTCATTCTTAAAGAGCGTTTTCTCAGCTACTCCAACATCTAGTTCATTCAAAATTGTCTTATTTTACTTCCCATTTTCTTCTCTTAACTGAAATATAATTATTACTTTGTGGCTAATATATAAAGCTGCGCCGTTTTTCACACCATGTTTTTTTACTGTTTTCATAGAATCGTTAGAAATATTACTACGTTTTTTGGAACCATTGTAGTTAAGCACCTGGTTGTGTCCAAGAATAGCTGGAAAAGTTAGCAAAAACGACAAAATCTGATATTAAAATTTAGAAAGGAAAAACCAAATGCTTTAATGTCTTGCCAGTAACACAATGAACAGCATAGAATACTTAGTAGCCGCTAGCCATGTGATCGGTACCAGTGCCCATTTGTTCTTTTTAGTTCGCCTCATTAGCCTCTCAGTCAAGAACGTTCGACGACTGCACACCCCATGTAATGCTATTACGAAACAGTACCCTAATTATATCATAAACAACATGGGCATCACACGAAACAGCACAGGATATCAACAATGGTCATCCCACCATCGGCTAATATGAAGGCTAAGTTTGGTTTATCAGTTTTTAACGTCCCAATGCGACTCAGGCTAAGAGCGACGCCGTAGTGAAGGGCTCCGGAAATTTTGACCACCTGGGGTTCTTTAACGTACATTGTCGTCGCAAAGTACACGGGCCTCTATTTTTCTGCCTCTATCAAAAAGCGACCACCACGGCCAGGATCGAACCAGCGTCCTTCGGGTCAGCATTCGAGCGCCGTAACCAGTGATCCGGAGCGGCCGCTTACCAGCAGGAATGGAATCTCTATGTGTGAACCTGGAGCGTGGCGCATCCCGATGGCGCTTGGAAGTCGTGCTTACACGCGAATGCTGAAAGACCCTGTGGTGCAGAAAAGCCAGTGTCGGCGCAGAGTCAAAAACGTAGGACCTGTCCTTTACAAGAGGCTCACACAGATGGCGCCAGGCACACCATCGGCGCATCGGAAAGCCCTGTCCCTCGGGTTGCGTGCCGGACACGCAACTCCTAAGCTGCACATGCAGAATAGTGCGCCTTGCTTAAAATGGGGCTTTTTATGCATGTCGTGTGGTCTTTCACATAATGACTGTGACTGTGTGAGAGGAAACAGTGTATGTGTCTTAGTGGGCAAGAGGAACCGCTGTCACGGAATACGCTTAGAGGCAGAGCTTAAGTGTCCCTAAATTTTTGTTCAGAGTCGGTAAGTTGTTCGACAGACTCAGTGACGAAGATAAGCTTTGTGTTGTTCACCCAGTTTTTCATCCCTTGTGAAAGGTGTGTTCATACCTTGTGTAGGTACTGTGTTCACGCAGTACCAGCCCCCTACTTATTCATGATCACCGCCATCTTGAATTTAATGGTTAGTTGTCGGACCAAGCCGTAAGTAATATCTTCGCGAGTTTCCAGAATTTCGAAATAGCGGTTACCATCGCTGTAGAGGCCAAAGTATTTTGGCAACATTGCGTTAAAATACATGCGCGCGTTTGAAACGGGGGCAGGCAAAGCAGCCTATTCATTGAAATAGCCAACTCATTGAAATAGCCAAAATTTCCTGGGCCACATCGCTGAGGGTAGGCGCGTTTCGGAAATTCTAGAAATTTATATGAACATCAAAACCTGTAGGCTACCTGCCTCTGGATAATTCAGGAGCTTAACTTTGATAGTTCATTATTAACTATTAAAAATTAGTTAACCAGGCTTCTAGCAGGTCTCTGTTGAATACTGATTTGCTACACCCCTGAGAACGTTGCCGAAAAATAGCTCTTCTTATATAAGAGCCTTCTTAAAATCTTGAGAAGCCTCTTTTCAAGAATGTTTAAGTCCTAGGTGAAACACCCTGTAGAGCGTGTGGTTATATTCTGCGTATTTAACACCTGATGGACAGTGTGAATATGGTAATTTGTCGAGTATCCATTACGAAAGCCTGCCAAATATTTTAGTTCATAAAGCTTCTGAGCTGTCCCCCAGGCACTGCTATCATGAACAAGGTGCTGCGTAAACGAGTTCAAAAATTGTTTTCAACTGGTTCTCAGTGTTTGTTTTCAACATCCCTAAAGTTCACGCAACAAAGACTGGACTGTCAACTGAGATTTATTAGACGAAACATAGTCCCAGCAAGGCCAGCAGAGCATGCGAAACAGCCACATCACAATTCACAGCGCATAGGGCACACAAGATACACATCTACCGTGACCGGACTAAAAAAGGGAATTCCTTCTCGAGTAAGCGCACCGAGGTTGTGCTAATGCAATCTTGGCCTGACAAACTTATATGGTATGCTTCCAAGATTTCTCGCTCTCGCTTTCCCTTGCCTCTACCAAGAATCACTACATTGCTGAACAGTAGATAACACCCACATTCATTGCAATGTCGAGGGAAGTTGGCACAGTCATCAGACCCCAGGGAGGAGTGGTGCGCACGCAGCCGGTCATTAATACATCGCCATGTTTGGCCTATGTATACTCTTTCGCATGTGAGGGGGAACTCGTACACTACCTGAACGACACACGCCGGGAAGCGGTTCTCATGCTGCGTTGTGCAAACAACGCACAAGGCTGCACGAGAACCGCTTCACGGCGTGCGTCGCTCAGGTCGTGTACAAGTTCCCCACAACAAAGAAAAATGAGGGTTATTTCTTTGTTCGAAGGTATAAACAAACAAGATCTCACAAACCGTAGAAACAAAACTGCTTTATTAGTTTGCATCTCAAGCAGGTTTCCATCCAGGACGCGGTGCAGACATAAGTACAGGTTCAAGAATTAAGCGGTGAAAAGCCTCTTCTGCGACCTGCACTGTGCGTTAACTAGCTATCAGAGGCGAGGGAAGGGGGCATGAGTGTGCGATAGGATCTCCGAGCAAGAGGGGTTATCTAGATTTGGCTATTAATCGCGACGGTCGTCTTCAACAGGAGAATCCTCCATCTTGCCCACCCAGAAACACCCATGATTTCGCGACGACCTCCAAAGCCGAGAACATTTGGGGGGCTGGTACTGTGGAAGGGTGTGAGAGGAAGCCTGCTGCCGCACGGAAATTCCTGTCGGCCACGAGAACTTTGTTCCCCGGAGGAGAGTCTGGGACTTGCGGCTTCTCCAAGGGCTGTGTATAGAGCATCACGGCGAGGGGTACAGCGGCCGTGACAAGGAGATCCGGTCGGCTCGATTGGAGGACTATGGAGCAGCTTCTTCCGCTTTGGCCATTTAAAGAGGCCGAAAGTGCGCCAAGCGTGGCGGGGGGTGGTAACGGGTTATCGTTGCGACGGTTCTTAATCGAGTTCCGAATGGAGCGCTCCAGCCTCCTGGGTGTTGCGGCTGACGACTAGGGTGCCACACTGACTGCATAGGCCGGCCCGCTCCTCGTCCATGTTTCAGCCATGCGGTTCGTGGTCTCACGCCTCCGAGACCGCGAAACTGCAGCCGCACCGGCTGACGGAGGAGGTTGGGCCTGGTCTCGCCATCAGAACATAGCTCAACAGCATAAGGCAGGTGCGTCCGTGACCACGGTAGAGCTGACCGTGTGCCGTGCGACTTTCTGTAAGGACCTGGGGCGCTTGGTGGCTGCTGCACCGTTTGGGATCATATGCAGCCGCGCACTGCGGCGCTGCAGCCCCTATTCAGTACACTGACACTGGGAGAGACTCGGCAGTGGTTGGTCAGGCACTGAGGCTGCCAAAGGTGACCAGTGCACCTAATGGACGTGCGTCATTTTCGCGACTTCTGCTGACCTCTCCGCTCTGGGTAGGCGGCCACGCGGTGATGGAAATCACAGTTCGGCTGCTGTACCGGGCATCGGGTGGGCCGGCGGGCTCCGGGCTGCTGCAGTTTCCTGGAAAGTATGCTGAGAGGGAGAGTGGAGTGACGGAGCATTATTCAAAAGCCAATGGGATCACTGCTTACAGCTGCCCGGGAAGCAAGCCTCCGTGACATTTCCGCTAAGGCGCTGATAGGCATAGGGACGCCGCCACGCCAGGTTTTTACGAAATAGGCAGCAGCAGAGCGCACTAAAAAAACCGTCTACTAGACTTATTCGATGTACAGAATACTACTGAACAAAGTCCTATCCGATGAACAAAGTCCTATTCGATGAACGAAGTCATATCCGATGAACAAAGTCCTATACGACAAATGGCCGTGTGCCGCAATTCTAGCGGTTTGCTTCGCGGTCAATTGGTAGTAACTGCATCGTTTGGATGTCATAGCGTTAAGAGAGCCACAAAAGCGAAAACTGACCGGAGGCGGTGACGAGTATGTGGTAGCTTCCGCCTGTTAGATGGTGCTTACGGGTATATGTCTCTTTTGCCACCTAACAATCGCCCCCCTCTTTCTCTCTCTGTCGCTCTCCTCCCCTTCTCTACTTGCAGGGACAGGAGGAAGTGATGAAGCCTGACTCAACATAGAAAAAATGATAACTGCCGAGAGGAAAACACTGACCACACTAAGCGTACGTACAAAATATGCGGAAAACTAAACATTCTGACAGATTTGCCTGTCTGGTTGGGTTCGAAGACTTATAATAAACTGCACATCTCAATTTCCGTATACCGCAAACCAACCCACTCAGGCCGGTATCTCCACTTTTCTTCAAACCACCCGACAGTCCATAAAGCATCAGTGGTGAAGACGCTGTTCAGAAGAGTTGAGACACACTGCAGCACAGAACTTGACAGAAAAAAAGAACAACGCACGATATTCAAAGAACTCGTCATGAACGGCTACCCAAAAGACTTTATTCAAAAAACCATTCGACGTCCAAAACACTACATTCGTCAAGAAATCAACGCACAAAGACCAACCCCCACACAAAATACGTCACTTTACCTTATGTCGAAGGTGTCAGTGAAATCATCGCCCGAATCTTGAAAAAATCGGGTCTCCATGTTGCGCACAAGCCCACAAACACTGTTGTGCTTTGCCTACCTGTTCCCAAAGACCGGCCGCCGAGAGAAAGAGCCCAAGGCATTGTCTACCAAATTCCATGCGCCGACTGCGACGCAAGCTACATCGGCGAAACCAAAAATTTCAAAGCAAGAATTCGGCAGCATAAGAACGACGTCCGCAAATTCGCAAGAGAGCGCAATCCAGTAGCAGAACAATCCGAGGACTCCGACGACAGCATCAACTTTGAAGGAACCCGCATCCTCGGAACCGAAACAAATTACCACAAGAGGCTCCTTCTGGAATCCTGGCATAACCAAACTACCCCGAACAATATCAACCGCACAAAAGGAAACCTGCCCCAAGTATATGCCCAGGGACTTCGCTCTTCAACGCTACGAAAAAGAGTCGCCATTCAGCACCTCCCTGCAGTGCGCCAGCGGGACTAACAGCCTAAGCCCCCTCCCCCGCGCCTTTCGCGACACATTTGTCGTTCAATTCCCCCCCCCCTCCTTCCCGTACTTAAAAGACGCTAGCTACTGCCCTCAGTCACCCCTGATGATGGAGCCGAGCGGGCTTCGAAACGTTGGATTAAAGTTAAAATTTTAGTTGGAGATGTGCAGTTTATTATAAGTACAAAATATACGAACTCTAGAAGAAAGCATACTCAAGGGTGCATAGGTCCCACAGCGAGCTCTGTTAAAACAGCGTTCTGTTAACGCGCCAGCGCATCGCTTATCCGCTGGGTTATATTTCAGGTAGTGGCATGAGAACTCACCGCTATGCAGTGATGTAACACATTTTTCACAGTGATGTAGTCAGAAATTAAATAAGACCTGAATGAGTGTAGATTTCGGAGTGAAAGACATGGAGCCCAGAATTGAATCATCAGCCGGACTATAGGCACAGCAGAACAAAGGCCTCTCCCATGTCTACAATTAACCCTGTGCTTTGCCAGTGGCGCCCACCGCATGCTCGCAAACTTCTTAATCTCATCTGCCCACATAACTTTCTGCCGCATCCACCTCCACCTCCACCTCCTACGCGTGCCTTCTCTTGGAATCCACTCATTCACCCTTAAGGACCAGAGGTTATCTTGCCTTTGCATTACATGCTCTGCCCAAGCCCAATTCTTCCCATTGATTTCGACTAGGATGTCATTTACCTGCATTTGTTCCCTCACCCACTCTGCCCGCTTCGGGTATATGAACGTTGCATCTATCATTTTTCTTTCCATGGCTCGCTGCGTTGTCCTTCACTTAAGCTGAACCCTATACGTTAACCCCCACGTCTCTTCCCCATAGGCGAGTGCCACAGGTACGTGTACACTTTTACCATGAGGGATATTTGTGAGCTGCCATTCATGACCGGAAAGAACCTGAAATAAGTGCTACACCCTATTCTTATTATTCTGGTTATTTCCCTCTCGTGATCCGGATCAGACGTCGCTACCAGCCTTCAGTAGACCTTTACCACTTGCAGCACATCGCTGAAAATTGTGAACTCCTGTTCCCTTGCTATACTCTTGAACAGTAGTTTGGTTTTCTGCCTGTAAATTTTTAGACCATCCGTCTTGCACTGCCTGCCCAACTCATTCATCATGATTTGCAGATCACCTCCTGAGTGACACATCAGGGCAATTTCTTCACAGAATCTCAGATTGGAACGTGTTCAAATTCGGAAGATATTCAGAATTCAAATAGATTGGTGAAGTAAGGAAGGTTACTGCTGAATAACGTCCACGCAAATTCATCACCGTAAATTATTGGCGGGTTGATCTAGAACACTTGGTATAATAATGCTTAAGGAAGAGGTAGCCTGGACTTGAAGCTCCGTCCCCCTCTTCTGATCGTCTGCGCCACTGGGAGGGAGCTCGCCACTGGCTGTCCGGGCAGGGAGGTTGGCAGCGGTGGCCGCCACACCAGCTAGACGTGTGCCATTGTGGCGGTTTCTGTCGCCGGGTCTTCGCCCGGGCTAGTGATGCCATGGTGGCGACCACTGTTCTGTGGCCGTATGGAGCTACACCATTCGTCCCTGCTGCTGGGGCCGTGGACTGCAGCAGTTTCCTGAAAAAAATGGTAAGAGGATGACGCACTCGTGAGAGTAATATTATAGAGGCTCGGATAATAGCTCACCTTCAAACTGTACCGTCGGCTGCAAAGGATGGCTTAAATGTTTCCCTTTCTTGAGATTCGATGGGTGCATCAAAAAGATAGTGCACAGCACCGCTGTTCTATTGTCATAATGAAGCGTCAAGTCAGCGACGTTCGTTCAGCCGGTGGCTTGGCCGTCTGTCAACAAGCGCACATTGTAAGCGCCGTAGTCGGCGCCAAAACTGCGTACAGTCCCGGCCATAATACTACGAAGCACATGCCTCGGCGAAAACATCTATTGGCATGCCTTTCCAAGTTAAAATTAGTAAGTACTTAATATTCATGTTAGCAAACCCAACTGGTGAGGACTTGCATACTTCCAAGAAACTCCTGTACGGAACGAGCTAGAAATTTTCAAACGCCGAAATATGCTTCATAATATTTTGGCTGTGCTTGTCCGTTCTCACCAACTTTGGAATGCAGCGCCCGGCTTAGCCGCGCCGTTGGAGCGTTCTGGGTGCGTTTTTTTCAGTAATAATTTTCCAGCATTCATAACAATATGATCGCGATCCTTGTTGGACTAATCCGACGGTTCCATGCGCGCCATAAAAATGTTTCGAGCAATGCACTCAAAGCCTCAAGGCAATGGGGAAGTCTTGCCGCCAGTCGGGAAAACGGCCGAGAAGGGGACCCCGCAGTCGTCTTTATGCCTCATTAAAGGTATGCTTTATGATAGTTGCCTCTCACAGAAGTGAATTAAAAATGGGCCATTGCCTCGGACCTGTTAAGGTAGTCCTGTAGTAACGAATCCAATTCTGCCAGCTGTGCGTCGCGATTTCTGTAGTCCTAGTTCGTTGCAAAACAGTGTGGATTTCCAATCACGTCTTCGATTATAGTAATCTGATTATAGTAGGGTCTTTATTTTGCTATGGCAGAATTTTATTTTGCTATGGAAGAATTGCAGGATTATTTTCTGGTTCTGCTCAATGGATGAAAAAAAAATCGCTCTTGTTGAAGGTCGATGTAGGGGCCTTGGACAGCTTTTCAAATCGCTCTTGAAGGTCGATGTGAAAAGCTGTCCAGGGCCCCTACAGCTGTTGCCGTCCCGCAGGCTGAGTCCAAGAGGATTGCCTTCTTCCGTATCACTGCTGATGAAGCATGCTTTCTGCTGCTCGAAATTGCAATGTGTGATGCGTTTTGTACCGTCTATCTTACGGTATTCCCATGTAGTGCCATATATTTTTGGCTTTTGGGCGGAGGGCCCCTTTTGGTGTAGCATGTTCGGCTGATCTTGGTCAGTATGAGCAAGCGTGAAAAAGTGTTAGTGTGGAAGTAGTTTTCTCCACCCAGCTGACTCCAGATATTCCACTTTCCAATGTCGAGGAGGGATGTCGTCTCCAGTCAGCAGTAACCTAGTATGTCCGAGAATGGCCAATCAGCGAGGACAATGGCCTCCCACGCTCCGCCGCTGTCTGTATCCTCGCGAAAAACGAAGCATTAACCAACGAAGCATTGCAACCAAAACGAGAGAATGCTTATTGGGGGTGAATGGTTGATGCTAGACGCAATGCAATTCGCTATACTGGATTACTTTTGTATGCAAGCTTGCTATTCACTTATTTGCGAGCGCTGATGCCTAAGACGCAGAAACGCAAGACGGGAAGTGGCCGCTGAATATTTTCTAACTAGCCATGTCGGAACACAGACTCCACATAATACATGACGAGCCACAAGACACGTTTTCTGCCATATATCGATAGGAGTTTTCTATTTGCATACGTACGCTGCACTAATTAATGGCGCACCAATTAAGTTTCTAGAACTGTGCGTAGTATTATGTAGTATTAAATCTATTAAAAAAGAATAAAAATGAATGTTAAGATTCTCGCCAACCCCGGCATCTGCGATCACTGTGGCGGCGGCACCTTAGCTGGGGCAGCGGAAACGAAGGATAGCAGGCAGTTTAAGGGCACAGGGTAAGCCCTATACTTCCCATGCATTTTAGGCCATGTTGAGGTACATGTTTCTCACTAACTAATAACAGTAGCCTAATAATACATATATCATTGTTTGCCAAATTTTGTGCTCTTTTTACTGAACTAGAATATTTGAAATGTGTTGAAAATTCGATTTTTAATAAAATTTTTTCCGGTAGTACACAAATCTGGCCTGCCTTTGCGCATTTCAAAATTCATAACAGAATAACTGCTCAGTGAAATTGCTTAATTCTAGTTCAGTAGTTGGCAACACTTATGTAGATGATTGAAAAAAAAAATCAGCCGTCTGTCTTGAAAGGCATTGGAAATAATGGTACCTTTGTAAAGAGAAAAAAGATGTGAAAAACCATTTTTTATTCGCAGAAACGCCTCCATAGTAATTGGTTTAATAGCCCCCTGCTTCGTAGTCACTGTCGCCGTCATTTTTTCGCTTTTCGGCTTGTCGTTTTGACTGTCGGGCCTCTTTTGTAAGCTGTCGTGTTGCTCGGTCCGCAAAGTACATGCGCTTATGGTCAGCTTCCTCAGCCACTTGATTGTGTTGCTCCATGGGTTCAATCCACACGCCTTCAAATCGTTGGCCCGTGCGATGCTACCATCATTAAATGAAAGAACAGCATCCAGTGTTGCCATCCGTAGGGTCCGAAGCCTAACAAACACATTCTTTGGCGCGTGTTCCCAAACAACATGGTTGAACGACTCATTTGCATTTTGAGTTCGCCCATGCAGGCACTTCTCTAGGAGCTCAGCCTTCGATAGCTCCCTATAAATGGGTTTGATAGCCTCCAAGACAGTTGCAGGCAAACTCTCCTTGTGGAAAAATGGCTTGCCCTCTGACTGACTTCTGTTGAAGGCACACCACGTATCAGGTACCTTTGGGCAAAGTCCATGGCATGGGTCATCGTCTGTGGCCGATAAGTGGAAGAAGGTTGCCCAAACGGCCTTTCGCATTTCATCCAGGTTTCCTACATTTCTTCTGATGGCCAAACCATAGTACGTCTGGAGCTTGTCTATCACTGCATCAGTCAGTCGGCCTCGGCCCGAGAGGCTCTTTCCATCAGAGAGTTTTCCTGCTTTGTTTCCTTTTTTTAGCCTTCGTAACCTTGTGTCCATCCTTTTTTGCACGTGCCCTATGCAGTCAACCTTGGATATTTCAACGGAATCACCATATGGCATTTGTGCCTTCACAGACATAAAAGCCTTGCTGTCACCATCCCCAAGGTATTTGACGTATCGAACGCCGTGAAGCTCCTCACTCCTGCCGAAAATTTTCAGTGCTCCTGCGACTTCCATTCCACCGCTGGTGCCTTGGTAGTTGCTTTGGCACACCTCTCTATGAAGGGGGTCACTGTTTGTACCCTTGATGCTGCACTTTGGACAACGTTTAGACAAAACCTCCACATCCAGCACTTTCCCAGAGTCTACACTGGTCGCAGAGACTATGCCGTTATTGGAAGTATGGCCTCGCTTCTGCCAGCTTCCATCAAGAGCAACTGCGATGTCTTTATCCCCCTCATTCAGCTGCACAGCTTCGTCAGCTGCCCTTTTCATCGACTCCTGAGCAGCAGCTTCGATGTGACCTAGAAGCTCTTGATTGTATTTCGCAAACTTTGTCGGCGGCTTAGGAAGGTTTAGCATAGCACAGAGTATATTTCCTGCAGCCATTCCCTTAACAATGGACCTCAAGGCATACACTAACCTGAGGTTGGCTTCATAGAGGCCAGAAGTAGTTTTCTTCGACGTCTCAAATCGTTGTGCGGCACTACACACTTCACAGTTCAAACTGTAAACGCTTGCAACACCTACCCGTTTTGTCACAATTTCGATGAGCTCAACACTCTAACCGCACTCTCTGCACACACAAATCTGTGTAATTGCGGCACAAATGCCGTCCATGTCCATTAAGGCATATTGGCCGCTGCTCTGTAGCACATCCTCTTCCTGGAAGCAAAGAGAAAATCTTGAAAGCTTCGATGTCGAGGAGCTGGCGCGTTCGGCGTTCGGGATCTCATTCGGTCGTGGACATCCTTTTGCTTTTTCACGATGAGCGTAGCGGTTGCCGTGAAATTCACGCCTGACGAAGGCCTTCTTTGCCCTGGGCATCTCAACTTATCAGCAGGAACCAACACCGGCAGAATTTACAATACTGATCGAAAGGGATAGCACTCGGACGCAGCTGCATGAAGGTTGCAGAAACGTGGAAAAAACGTGCAAAGCGTCTCAGGATTGTCTTGGCTAAAAAAGAGGAGCTGTACAATAGTTGCCAGACAATTTTTTATATGTAGCTGATTTTAGACAAGTTTTGAAATCAGGTGGTGGACTTTTTGGTTGAAAAAATTGACGTTATTCCTGAAAGGGGGCGTGGCCGCTCACTACTTGGTTTCGGAAAAAGCGTTTTTCAGCCGTAAATATGGCTTTCTTAGGAAAGTGCGATCATGGAACATGTGTAGAAAGAATTTTTTTTTTATACTGACCATGTGGCATGGAGTATCCCTTACTGAAGAAAAGCGTAGCAGCCGTCGCTCGTACTTTGTGCGCTCGAGCTAACTGTCGCCAATTTCCACGCTTAACACTTGCCAAACGTACAATTATGCGAAAGTGTTGGGATTTTGCAAATGGTTGTGGTGGCTCCACTTTAAATGAATTTGCTCAAATCTCCAGGGTGACCGATGCCACTTTGTTGTCATGAAAGCAAAGAATTCTGCCCGCTCAATACTACTGATGTTTAAGGCAACCAACCAGAAATTACTGCCTCTGAAGAACCATCTCCACCCGTAGGCAATGTAAGCAATGCATGGATGAAAAGTCGCAGCTACTGAAATCTGACTGAAGCAGAAACGCAACTGGCAGTGTGACGACTACTGCCTACACTTGAACAACACTTAAGCACGTGCATTTGAGTTTTGTTTCGCCCCAGGTAGGGCGGAATGATGGTAAACGCATGATTGTGCACCGACTGCTCAGCATCGCAAGGAGCCATTGACGTATTTGCGGCCTTTGTGACAACGTTTGTGAGAACGGAGGTGGAACGTGAGAAGAGCTACGGTGCTAGATTCGACGCGCAGAGCGTCTGTTCTTGATTTTTTCAGTTTCTAAGCCTTGCTATCGGGTGGGGTTTGCTTGAGTGCGCCAGTAAGCACCACCTGAAGCTGTTTATATGCAATTAGATGATGTTCCGTGGTTCCTTCCGCACGAGAAATATTCGGGTGCCCGGAGGTCGTTTTCGTGGGCTAGCGAGTTTGCTTGTTCTCACCGAACATTTCAACGTGCCGTAGGATCCAACTCATGTGTTCACTTGTAAGAGACTTGTATTGAATTAGCAGTACTGAAGCTTAGGGCAGAGAAAATTTATTGCTGAAAAATTTTATAAAAATGGGAAAAACAACAAGAGTGTAGACTGCCATATTGTTGGCGCTTACTGCCTGTTCATGAGCGAACGGAATTTTAGAAATGACTATTATTACAAGCCTTAAAGAAGGCCAGGAAACCTCAACGGTCTTTCCCCTCTCGGCAAGACTCGAGGCTGCCAATACTCCAGATAGCGGCCTCCCTTTCTCAGGAGCTAAAACGTGGCTGTATCATAGCCCCGTTGAGGCGCTCTGTCACAATGTACCTGTTCTTAAGAAAAGCTGCCTCTTAAAAAGCCAAACATAAGGCATATCAGCAGTGCAATGAGAAACAATGAGAAAACGATTGTTGATTATAGAACTAAGTACTTTAATTTAACATTAGATTTGCAGTTATGTCACACCTCATCTTTCACAAACAGGCTTGCCTTGTTTAGTCAGTGGGAAGCTGTCGTAACGTGTTATGTGTAATAATATCGCTTCTAAAATTACTTTTATAAAACGTTCCTGGTGTGTGCAGATCTCTCAATCACCTTGAATGGACGGCACAAAGTGCAGCTTGTTTCATTTGTAATTCGAAATAGTCAGTCGTTTAGTCTTCACATTACTGCGTATTAATTTCACGCACTGTGGGGATAACGCTGACTTGAATGCACGACCGCCAACATGTGCTGCATCTAATCCAACATGGCTGGCTGGGCACACAGCAAAATGTTTACATGACCTGCGCTCCAACTTTTCCTTCGTTGTGTATTATGCTTATTATTAACGGTTCTATTGAATTAATGGACTGTAGTACCGTGAGCAAGCTAAGAGATTCCGTACAGATTATACTGTTTTAAACATGCAATTTGGTTACGGCCGCAGAGGCAGTATAACACTCGGCCTAGTGATTCAATTTTTCAGCTATCAGTGTTATGTTCTGTGCAGTTTTTCTTAGTGCCAGTTATTTCTGTAACGAGCGTTTATGTGGCGTGACTTTTTTCTGAGTAAAGTGTGTCAATGTGAAACTGCACAAAATGGGAAGCCTCTACCGTGGCGGCAGCGAATGGTTTATTTTGATATTCCAGGTAGGGCATCTGGTATGCCTAGTTTCTAACATTACGTCCTCAAATCATAATAAGAATGGTCTGACGAGCTTTCTTTATGCTTGCGCTGTGTTCCGAGTGTGCTTTTGATAATTACTCCGATGCTGTGTTGATTGCATTGGATTCGTCTGGTGTGATGAGTGTTTAAAATGAGCCAATTTCGAGTCGATAACTTTAATTGTGTAACACTTTCGGATAGAGACGCGAGTGGTGCTTTTCCAGTTACAGGAGCAGCAGGTCCAATCCCAGCTGGATCCCGTGTGTCTGGCAGGGCGGGGATGACAGCCGCCGCTCCAAGGGAGCGGCTGTTGCGGGCCACTCAGCCGTCGGTGTACACGAGGAGATGGTCCTGGAGCTCCTCGTGTATGACTGCTCTGGTCAGCTGCTGCACAGCGCAGAGGGGTGTGCTCCGCTTTCCCGCGATGTCGACGATCACTCGCAGTATCTCCGAGGCAGCCGGTCAGGGTAGGCAGGGGCCGTAGGGGCGGGGGGCGGCTTCTCTTAGGCGCTCGTATTCCTGGAACGCCGCACCCATTCGTGACCGTGGGTGCGTGCGCATCCGCTGTAGTTGCGAGCCGCCGTCAGATGAGCGATAGTGCCGGTCTATGTGATGCAACGCCCTGCGCGCTGTTCGGAGCTTTTACGGCCACGCTCTTGCCTCGGCCAGTATTGCGGTGCATTGGGAGTTTTTCGTCAGACCGAGGCACACGCGCAGAGACTTGCGGTGCTGGAGCTCCACTTTTCTCCAGCACGGTTTGCTCACCGAGGCAAGCGGCAACGCGTAGAGTGCCGCCCCCAATGCTGCGGCGGTGTACAGTCGCAGCGCGGCTTGCTGGGAGATGCCCTGGCCTGGAGCGGTAAGCTTCTGCACGGGGGCGATGATCCTCTTCATCTGCAAACAGGACTTTGTCGCCGCGGGGCTGAAGTAAAAGCGTTGGCCGATGTCCAGGCCGATTTACGCCAAAGAATCGAAGCACCCTTCAGTGAGAGTGGCGCAAGGCCCATTAGCTTAACTTCAAAAATAATTTTCTCTTTAAACAAAACCTAATTCGATAAGAATTTCAGAAATGAATGGTAATAAACCGCTCTACGTAATTCGTTATTGTCTGTATTATTACTTGGACCACCACAGGGTGAAATTATCGAGTGTTTTTGGCTATGGTGCACGCGGTTTGACCACTTGGAACCTTTAATGAAGGCACTACACATCTATGGGAACAAAATGTATTTTTGAATTTCCAAGAGCAATTTGATATTTATCGTTTGATGATATCGTTTTTTGTAAACGACAAAAATGGTACAATTTCATACTTTGTTTTGATTTTTTAAATATTTATGCTATGTAAACCTGCATCCTACGAATTATATCGAAAGGCATAAGGTGTACAAATTCCAATGAAAAACTTTTTGCAGTGTTCTGAAAATTTGAACTTTAATTATTGAGCAGTGCCTGGTTTTCCGCCTTTTCTAAGTATTCAAACTGCCCTCACCTCAGGAATAACTTTTTCTCGGCGAAAATATTTCAGCTATCAATTACGCACATAACGATAAATTTCCATGAATTTTTCGGAACAAATTGGAGATGGTCGAGCGCAACATCTCGGGCGTTTGGCGTGGAATGACCTATTAATGTTCGGAAATGTCGGAATTTGGAAAGTTTCGGAACTAGAGCTTTATCTCCAATCTCAAGGAGCAAGTCACCATTAGCTAATTTGGTAACCTTGTACCGGGGCCAAGGCTTGTTTCAGGCATTTCGCAACAACGGATGGGGATAATTTCCTTGGTGGTTTTTCATGATCATAACGGTGGACCACATGGTATTTCAGAAAGACTTAATTTGTTTTTAAAAAATTTGTTGCCTCGTTTCGCCCTCTCTTGAGAGGGAGATCATTTTTTGAAGGGGAATGAGCCACAGCATAGGTGTATTGTTCGGACGTGGTGCCAGCCGCCCACTATGGAGCCCTACAAGGTGACGGGACAGGAACTTGCAGGCAAGTCCTGCCCACGCCAGCTTTACACCTCAACTATAACCAAATATGAAGAAACCCAGGTTAGTACGCCACACAAGGTTAACCCTAGCCCCTGTAAAAAAGAAAAACGAAGTGAGTAGGAGATAGGAGAGCTGTAAGAAAGAAGATAGGGAAGTGAAAGATGCAGGGGAGGATAGGAAAAGGCGACTGCCGATATCCCCCGGTCGGGTCAAGCCGGAGGCGCCGTCTACAGGAAGCTCGGGACAAAGTGGTGTGTTGCCTCCGCCGAGGGGCCTTAAATGTCCAAACGTTCGGCATCGGCTCAACCACCAGGATCCCATTATCACCGGACACGGCCATGCCACGAACGGCTAGGCGCGTGAGCTCGGGTTCGTGGGGGTGGACTGTGCAACCTCCCCCTGCGGGGATGTCCCTGCGGATGCTCGGGAACCCGTGGTGTCACCACTCGGCAACGTCTGCAAGCTGCAGACGCCCCCTGCGGGGCATAAAAGACGATTGGTGAGGTTATGTACCTCGGTTATGTATGTGCTGTGTTTCACAGCAGTTTTTTACTGACCACGTGGCAGGCAGTATTCCTTGCTGAAGAAAAAAGCGTAGCAGCCGACGGTCGTACTTCGTGTGCTCGAGCCAACTGTCGCCAATTTTCACGCTTAACACTTGTCAATCGTTCAAATATGCGAAAGGGTGCAAGATTGGGATTGTGTGAATGGTTGTGGTAGCTCCACTTTAAATAAATTTGCTCAAATATCTAGGGTGACCGATGCCACTTTGTTGTCATGAAAGCAAAGAATTCTGCCCGCTGACTGCTACTGCTGTTTAAGAGAACCAACCAGAAATAGCTGCCTCTCAAGAACCATCTCCAGCCGCAGGCAATGTAAGCAATGCATGGATTAAAAGTCGCAGGTACCGAAATCTGACTGAAGCAGAAATGCAACTGGCAGTGTAACGACAACTGCCTACACTTGAACAACACTTAAGCACGTGCATTTGAGTTCTGTTTCGCCCCAGGTAGGGCGCAATGATGGTAATCGTATGAATGAGCACCGACTGCTGGGCATTGCAAGGAGCCATTGACATTATTGCGGCCTTTGTGAGAACGTTTGTGAGAACGGAGGTGGAACGTGAGAAGAGCTACGGTGCTAGTTTCGACGCGCCCAACGTCTGTTCTTGATTGCTCAGTTTCTAAGCCTTGCTATCGGGTGGGGTTTGCTTGACTTCGCCAGTAAGCACCACCTGAAGCTGTTTGTAAGCAACTGGATGAAGTTCCGTGGTTCCTTCCGCACGAGAAATATTCGGGTGCCCGGAGGTCGTTTTCGTGGGCTAGCGAGTTTGCTTGTTCTCACCGAACATTGCAACGTGCCGTAGGATCCAACTCCTGTGTTCACTTTAAAGCGGCTTGTATTGAATTAGCAGTTCTGTAGCTTACGGCAGGGAACATTTTTTGCTGAAGATTTTTATAAAAATGGGAAAAAGAATAGTGTAGTGGGCCTGAATGTTGGCGCTTACTGCGTATTCATAAACGAACGGAATATAAGAATGTCTATTATTACAAGCTTTAAAGAAGGCCAGGATACCTCAACGGTCATTCCTGTCTAGGCAAGACTCGAGGCTCCCAGTACTCCAGATAGTGGCCTCCGTTTCTCAGGAGCTAAAATGTGGCTGTGTCATAGCCCCGTTGAGGCACTCTGGCAAACATAAGGCATGTCAGCAAGTGCATCTTCACTGAAGGGCAACAATGAGTGAAGGATTGTGTGCATTATAAACTAAGTACTTTCTCTTAATTTTCCTTAATTTAAAATTAGATTTGCAGTTAGGTCATCCCCTCATCTTTCACAAACAGGCTTGTCTTGTTTAGTCAGTAGGAAGCTGATGTAATGCATTGTGTGTAATTATATCATTTCTAAAATTACTTTTATAAAACGTTCCTGGTGAGTGCAGATCTTTCATTCACCTTGAATAGACGTTACAAAGCGCAGCTTGTTTCATGCAGCTTGGCGGCAGCGAATGGTTTCTTTTGATATTCCAGGTAGGGAATGTGGTATGCCTTGTTCCTAACATTGCGTCCTCAAATCATAATAAGATTGGTCTGATGGACTTGTGCAGTGTTCTGAGTGTGCATTTTGTACCTACTGGACAACAGATGTTTTAGTAGGGATCGTATTTTCATGACACCAGCATGTAAGCGTAGTTGTGCCCTCAAGACTTTAGACGTCTTCCTAGATAAGTGCCTATTTATGGGGGTCTTGTCTACGCATCGGTAGCTCGGCGCAAACCTACCCTCAAACACTCGAACAGCGTACCTGCTCACCTGAGGGTTTTCAAATTTGTAAAACTCTGGTGACCATGGGTGGGGGGGGAGGGGGGGGAATGGCGGGGAGTGTAGCCAATACAGCGCACTATTTTTTCTTAAACGTCGCGTTTCATCGCCAGTCCACGACGCGATAGCGCTGAAGCTTCTTCGCACGTGGCGTCGCACGTGAGGAAACGCACAAATCGCGAACAGCACGTGAAGAGCACGGAATTTCAGCACGCTGGAAGAACGCAAGTATCACGCGGACTGAATTGAGGGCCGTTCGCTGTTGTTTCACAGTCTTGCCGCAGCGGCCATTAAGATACTTTCGACCAGCAAACAAGCATACAAAATGTCCGCGACAATGCAATCGTCGTTCTAAACGGCGCATAGCTCGGCTGACTGATAAGCGGAGCCGATAGCCGTCGACGCTAAGGGTTTGGAGCGAAGCTCCAAGAACGAAAGTAGCGACCAGACTATCGGCCCACCGGCGGGAGCCTGCCGATCCTGAAAACACCTGCAGTTGCGCGCATGTCAGAGGGGCGCGGATAAGAAATGTAACATGCACTTCAGGCCTGGGGACGAATGTTTGGGCGATCGGTCACTAGTGCACGTCATCATAGCGCGACACGGCGCCATTTTCTGGGAGCTCGCCAGAATTGACCGGTGCCTGCTTTTGGGAGTCCGAATAAACGAGCCCCCGTCGCCACAGTCTTAGAGGGACGTTCGGCAGGACTGTGACGACAGCGCGGATTATCTGAATTGACCGTCAATTAAGCCTCTTCGGCCTCGAAGTATACAATGAGAGATACATTGACAGAAGGTATACATACCCCTCTCTCGTAGCGGCGGAAGGCTACCACGGGAAACAGTTTTTTTTCTACAGAAATTTAAAAGTTCATCGCATATAAGAGTCAGATTACGTAATATTTCAGGCAAGATTAGTAAAATCGTAATATGGTTTAAATTTCGTACATTTTATTTACGTACGTCCAACAGGCAAAAGTAATGGCACATGTCGAAAGTAGGTGAAAATAAAGAAGCTGTAATAATGAAGTCTGAACTGACGTTGTGCTAGCTGTTCCGCAGACTTTCACTGTGAGAACTCATCACACAGCCGGCTTTCTAAGAGTGAAGGAATGGGGTTTGATTGTTATATATACTGGGAGTTTGTGCTGTGGTTTGCATCAAATAACGCTGTGTGGTAAGCAGACGCAGAGATGATCTCCAGACGTGTATGGAACCAGCAGCCGCGATGTAAACATGAATCAACACTGGCAAAAGCTATGGGAGAGGTAACCATATGAAACGAGCATACGTGTCACATAAGTGGTGTCCAGATGCTAGGCTGAATATATACGAATAATCTTGCAAAGTTTCTAGAACGAGCAAACGTTGTGTGGACATACATATCACTGTTGGATACAGGCGTGGGGGGAGGTGAGAAGACGAAACAACCATCTGTTTGGTTCCGTGCGGTATGCGCGTACCTCGGTGATGTGAGCATCATCTCGCACCGCGTTTGGAACGAGTCATAGTGACCTAAATATGTATAATTTTGGCAACAGCAATAAGAGAGTTGAGCTTATACAGTATGCATATACTTTCCATAGCAAGTTAGTTATATTGATTTTAATGGCGCAAAAGCAACTGAGGCTATGATGCGCCAAACACACGGTTAGAGCTTTTGTTAAAGGTTACGCTTTTTATATCTAAAGTTTGTATAAAACATTGGCTTCTCTGAGAAATTTAAAAATGCTGGAAAAATCAACCAGTGCTTGATCTCCTAAAAGTAACATGGGGTGTAGTGGGATGTATTCATTGTACAATGTTGTGAAATATTTTTTCCTCAGTTGTTCCAGTTCTTTGCATACAATTAAAATGTGGTTTACCGTGAGTTCATCGCCACACATTTCGCAGAGAGGTTTGCCTTTTTTTGTCAGTAAGAAGTTGTGAGTAAGGTGTGTGTGTGTTCGACACAAAATAACTTCTATGAAACGCTCCTGATGTGTACATGATCTCCATTCTCCCAAAACAGGTTTTATAGAATGTAGTTTGTTGTTTGTTTGTTCGTCCCATGCAATCTGCCACTTATTCCTGAGTTTACTGTGCAGTAATTTAGAAAAATCCCTCTGTGGTATGTTAACTTGTTTTATATGGCCAATTCTAGCTTGTGCTGCGCAAGCATCTGCTCTCTCATTACCTAAAATTCCAACATGGCTAGGGACCCAGCAGAATATGATGTTATGTTTTTGCTTTGTAATTTTAACTATGTTATGCATGATTTTTCCTATTATGGGTTCAGCAGCGTTTGTAGAATGCAGCGCTTTTAGCATACTCAGTGAATCGGTGTAAATGATGCTATTTTTTATGTTTTGTTTTACTATTTGTTCTACAGCTATAAAGATGGCATAACATTCCGCAGTAAATACCGATGCATACTGTGGCAATCGTATCATTTTTTCTTTTGTTCCTTGAATTACTGCACTTCCGACATGACTTTCTGTTTTTGAGCCATCAGTGTAAAATTCGGTGTAAGTGTCATATTTTTCTTGTAATGCAAAGAACTCTTGCAGTATGTGCTCGTGTGGTATTTTCTCTTTGTTTACGTGTGTCAATGTGAAGTCACACACTGAAGGAAGGCTGTACCATGGTGGTAGATATTCATGTCTTTGTGCAACATTAGGTAAGGCGTCCAGCACTGCTAAGTCTTCACATTTATCTTCAAAGCGCATTATTAGTGGCCTGATAAAATGTGGTTTATTATTGAATAATCTCCTAGATGGGCACTTGGTAACAATGGGATAGCAGAGATGTTTAGGGAGAGAACGGGTTTTTAGGATGTACGTGCATGTTAGTGTGACTCTTCTATCCTCTAGTGTGGGCTCATTAGCTTCAACGTAAAGACTCTTTACCGGGGATGTTCTATAAGCTCCAGTTGATAGGCGCAAACAAAGATTATGAACAGGGTCCAGTCGTTTCAAGTAGGATGCTCTTGCCGAACCATATACCACACACCCGTAGTCCAGCTTGGAGCGCACGAAAGAGCGATATATTTGCAATAGGCATGCTCTATCGGACCCCCACCGTTTTCGCGAGAGTACCTTTAATACATTGAGGGCTTGGGATGCTTTCTTTTTCAGGTCGTTAATGTGTGACAGAAATGTAAGTTTCTTGTCAAAAGTGACGCCTAGAAATTTATGTTCCTGTTTGACTGGCAGTGTGGTTTGATTCAAGCACAGATTGGGATCGACCTGTAGGCCTCGTCGTAATGAGAATAAAACAGCTATTGTTTTCTCAGGGGAGAACTTGAATCCATTTTTCTCTGCCCAAGCAGCCAGTTTATTTAGTGTGATTTGTATTTGTCTCTCGCAGGACAGTATGTTGGATGAAGTGTATGCTATCTGTATGTCATGTACATAAACTGAATACATTACGGACTTAAGTATTACTTTGGCCAAAGAATTCATTTTTATTATAAAGAGTGTCGTACTTAAAATGCATCCCTGGGGTACGCCATTCTCTTGGGTGAATGTCGTTGATAGAGTTGCTCCCAGACGGACTCTGAATGTGCGGTTAGTCAGGAAGTCGTTCAAGCAGTTCAGCATCCTGCCGCGGATCCCTAGATCTGCTAGGTCATGGAGGATGCCGAACTTCCACGCGGTATCATATGCCTTCTCCAAATCGAAGAAGACACCGATACAGTGCTGTTTGTGGATGAACGCCTCTCGGATGGTGTTTTCTAGGCGGACAAGGTGATCAGTGGTCGAGCATGCTTTCTTAAATCCACATTGATGTAAATCTAAGAGTCGACGAGATTCAAGTGTGAAGGTCAGTCTAATGTTTACTATGCTTTCGAAAGATTTCGCGATGCAGCTAGTGAGGGCTATCGGTCTGTAATTGTTAGGACTTGTTGGTTGTTTTCCGGGTTTCAGAAAAGGTACTATTATTGCTTTCTTCCACTCCTTAGGTATTCTGCCAGTCATCCATATTTTGTTAAAGAAGTTCAACAATGCCTGCACGGCAGCCTCAGAGAGATGGGCAAGCATAGCGTAATGCACATTATCTGGGCCTGTTGCTGTCTTTTTACCAGACGATAATGCCTTAATCAATTCCTGGAGTGTGATGGGTTGATTGTAGTCCTCGTTCATACCTGCTGCAAATGGAAGTTTTTGTTTTTCTGCTATTGCTTTGTGCTTCTGGAACGTGTTTGTGTAATTGGACGAACTGGAAACTTCAGCAAAATGCTCACCTAGTATGTTGGCCTGTTCTTCTAATGATGTTTGTGTCCCGGGTGTAGTCAATAGAGGAAGTGTGAAAGGGGTATGGTCACTACTGAATCTTCGAACTTTTTCCCACATTTTTTTTGAGGTTATTGAGCTGTTTATAGAGGACACATATTTCTGCCACGAGGATTTCTCGGCGCTTCTCCGAACGAATCGCGCTCTGGCCTTGGCCCTCTTAAAGGCTATCAAGTTCTCCGCTGTGGGATACCGACGCAGAGAGCCCCAAGCTTTATTTTGTTGTTTTTTTGCCAATGTGCATTCTTGTGTCCACCATACTTTATGTTTTTTGTGTACGAGTCCTGTTGTGTGGTATGGCTAGTGTAGCGGCCGATATTATGCATGTAGTAAATTTTCCATTAATTTCGTCTATGCTGAGATCTTCACAAAATTCTTTTTCTAGTGTGGCACTTGCTGTAAAAAGTGACCAGTCGGCGAGGTGAAGTTTCCAGCGCCGTGGTCTTGTGGGGATGACTGCAGTAGACGATGAGAGGCTGATGATAATAGGAAGGTGATCACTTCCCAGAGGGTCATTTAAAACATCCCATTTAAAATCGGTAAAAAGCGATGGTGATGCGAAAGCTAAATCGAGAAAGCTCATTTTTGCCGAGCTTGGGCAACAATAAGTTGCTTTTCCTGTATTTAAAAGACAGATGTTATTTGAGAGGATAAAATCTTCTATTGTTTGCCCCCTAGAGTCGCAGCGCTCGCTTCCCCAAAAAGGGGAGTGAGCGTTAAAATCCCCAACTACCAGATATGGGTCTGGAAGTTCATCTATCAATTCTTCTAGATCATGGACTGTTAGTGTAAAATGTGGAGGAATGTATACGGAACAGATTGTTAGTGTTTTATAACTGACGATGCTGACTGCAACCGCCTCAAGTTTTGTATTGAGCTTGATTTCTCGAGCAGGGACGCCGCTTTGGACGACAATTGCGACGCCTCCTGAAAGTCGATTTGCCTGTTCGCGATCGCGTCTAAAAGTTTGATAATGTTTCAGGATATGTGCATGTTGTGGACCAAGATTGGTCTCCTGAAGACATAAAACTATGGGTAACATTGACCCTAAAATATGTGTTACGTCACTATGATTCCGCATAAGTCCTCTGCAATTCCATTGAATTAAAAAAGCCATGCTTATGTTTTTGAGTGAAAATAAAAGGAGATTTACTTATGAGGTGGGCCCGTTATGAGGGGCCTGTCTTTTTTCCGCTCAAGAGAGCTGTTCCGCCTCTGTAGTGGAGGCGGAGTGGGTGCTGTATCCATCACCTCAACCGAGGTGCTGGAGAACCGCGGAGGGCCCGCGGTTGTGTTAGTTTCAGGCCTCTCCCGACGGGGGGAGGTCCTGCGGGATGCCGACCCATGGACCGGCGCTCCCTGCTTTGAGGGTGGCAGAGCAGCCTTCGCTGTCCCTGCCTGGGGCGTGGATGGCCCTGCCACTGGCTCTGTGAAAGCAGCCTCGGCAGGTGCCGTAGAGCTGTGTGGTGCTACGCCCCCGCGCACCACATCAGCGAAGTTGGGTTTTGCTGTGAAAGAGAAGGTGTTCGTAAGCGCAAAACGCCTCCTTGCTTCTTTGAATGAAATGTTTTCTTTTGTCTTTATGGTAATTATTTCCTTTTCTTTTTTCCAGGACGGACATGCCCTGGAGTACGCTGCATGGTCTCCTTCGCAGTTTGCGCAGCGCAGTGCTGCGTCACATTCTTCAGAATGCTGGTCTTTCGAAGCGCATTTCGCGCAGGTTTTGCGGCCGCGGCAACTTTGTGAGCCGTGGCCAAACTTTTGACAGTTGAAACATCGGCGGGGATTGGGTATATAATGTCTGACGTTGACTTTCAAGTATCCAACTTCGATCGTTTCGGGCAAGGTACTGGTATTAAATGTGAGGACCATGTGTTTGGTATCTATTTCTTTGTTATCCCTGCGGATCTTGATTCGGTGAACATCGATTACATTCTGGTCGGTAAGCCCTTCAAGCATTTCAGCTTCTGTGATATGGATAAAGTCTGATTCCGAGATTACACCTCGGACTGTGTTTAGAGATCGGTGGGGGGTTACAGAGACAGAGATGTCCCCTATAGACGCAATGTTGGAGAGTTTTGAACACTGGATGCTGTCGCGCAGCTCAAGAAGTAAGTCACCGCTGGACATTTTTGAGACCTTGTAGCCAGGGCCCAAGGTATCGGTTAAGCATTTTGACACAAGGAATGGGGATATTATTCTTGCCTGTATTCTGTCACTTTCACTGTGGATTACGTGGAACTTTGAAAATGTTTGTCTCTTTTTTGAGAAAAAATCAGCTGCTTCGTTCCGCCCTCTCTTGAGAGAGCGATCGGGTTTTGAAAGGGGGGGAGCCATAAAAAATGAAGTTTTTCAGTCATGGTGCCAGCCACCCACCATGGAGTCCAACAAGGGGACGGGACAGGAACTTGAAAGCAAGTCCTGCCCACGCCAGCTGTACACCTTAACTATAACCAAATATGACTCAACTCAGGGTAGTTGGTCACACAAGGTTAACCCTCGCCGCCAGGAAAACAGGAAAAGCCAAGAAGTGAGTAGGATATAGAAGAGTTTTGAGACAGAAATAGGAAAGTGAAAGATGGAGAGGAGGATAGGAAAAGGCGACTGCCGATTCCCCCCGGTCGGGTCAGGCCGGAGGTGCCGTCTGCAGGAAGCTGGGGCCAAAGTGGTGTGTTGCCTCCTCCAAGGGGCCTTAAGGGTCCAAACGCTCGGCATCGGCTCAACCACCAGGATCCCCTTTTCCCCGGACACGGCGATGCCACGCACGGCGAGGCGCGGGTGCTCGGGTCCGTGGTGATGCACAGTTCACCATCATCCCCTTGCGGGGATGTCCCTGCGGATGCTCGGGAACCCGCGGTGTCGCCACTCACCGTCGCGACGCCTGCAAGCTGCAGGCGCCCCCCTGCAAGTGAATACTGCATAGCAAGTGAATGCGCGAGTATGCTGCCAGAGAAGCACCAAAAGAAGGTCTGTAACTTATGCACAGGACACCATTGCAACACGTTCCTTCAAAAAATATTCGTTAAGTTTCGTCGGTACAATAATGTGACCAGTAGTAAGCCACAATTTTAAGGAACGACGAAATGAATATGTTCAGGAAATCTTGCAACGAGTGTGGATCGAGCAACAGTAAGGGAGATATATCTCAATTTTGGCAATAGAGTCGTGAGAGGCGATCACGTGAAACCAGAAAAATTTTCGCAGCAACCGATTGTGGGAGGAAGCTTCTGACGAAGAATAAATCTGCTGGCCATACTCAGTGGACTCATTGCACTAGGCTCTTCCACAAAGTTACGGAAAAGTCGCGCCGGTACAATGGTGTGGCCAGCCTTAAGACAGTATAGAGGAGGTCAGCTGAGACTTTTCACCCATTCTTTGAGAGGCTTTCAATGCGACCTCAGTTTTCGGAACACGCCCATGCGTATTTCATGAGATGCTTCTCAGCGTTGTCACTAAGCGCATTGTGCGGACATAATGTAATTTGTGTAGACTGTTGGATAAGCACTTTATGAAGATCGCATGGCTAGTTTCTCTAACACACCCAGCTTTTACAAATAGGATTCCGGATTTTCTCGCCACCACCAGACGTTCGCACCAATGTGAGGTAGCGATTATTGGTGATTCTGATTTGTTGCATGTAACCGGAAACTAACGATTGCCGTAGTCACCATGGAAGTGGTGGGAATGTTGAGTGCAACTTTGTCAGTAGTAACAAATGCGAGACTTACGACTATGAATGGGATGCTACAATTGCGCTGTTCGTGGCTGATTGAAGTATATGCATGTGCCTGCCGTCGTTTCAGCTGCTTTCAATGCGCCCTAAGCTTTTGGAATACGGCCGTACGTATTCATTACATGTCCCTGAGGGTTTTTTCTAAGTGGATATTAGCCAGCATAAAAACAGACTGGCCAGTTGCTTTGAAGCTGACAGGCTGGACCGAATCGATTCGCCACGACCACAGGCTCGCACTGGAGCGATGTGGTGCTATTGGACGAAATGCGCTGGCTCCATAAATCTGGAAACGAAACATTTCGTGCTCCAATGTTAAGCTCCTCTGGTATCGGTGCTGACAGTGCGCGGTGATCACGCAAAGAAGATGAAGGCAAGTTAACCACATGTTAACCATCAGTTTCAATTTGGTCCGTGGGAAAGATGTAAGAGTCAACGGCTAAAATTTCAAGCAGAAAAACACGTCAAACTCTCTTACGCTGAAAAAACGGAGAGGGTTGAGATTGAGATTGATGTTAGCTGCTCTTTAAATGCAGAGACATTCAATAGGAAGCTAAAATCCCGCTGTTAATGAGAAGCATGGGCAGTTCATTCTCACTTTTTTCAGTATAAGAATACAAAGCTTCTGAAGGCATACAGCGGAATGTACCACAGGGTTCCACTGTTTGGTTGCACTGATAAGCACATCAAAAAGGCATTCATGAGAAGTTTTTATCCACAGCAGAGAGAACAGTGCTTACCATTTTACAGAAAAATGTATTGTAATGCGGTTGTTACAAATGAAGCCTCGTTCTTCAGAAGCACAATCAACGCCTCCACTCTTGCCATGCTGTTGTCTTCCTGGCGCTGCATATTAATTACAGATAGGGTAAACGTGGATCAAATGTAACGATTATTCCGACAACATGGTACAAACAATCTTCCTCCGCCCGGCAAAATATGCTTTGATAAGCATGTTGCTGCAATGCATGTAGTGCGTAGATGAACTGTTTGGGTTCTATCTAGAATTGCTATCATATGAGAGCGCACCCCTTCTTACACTTAGCGATCTGTTATCAACTCTGGATTAAAGAGGTGTGCTCCTAGAGCAAGAAATATGACATGCCAACGATAGCATGGTCCCCAGATGAATAACAGCAGTGTCCACATCAGAAAGTCTACTGCGGCAAGGTTTAGCCGAAACAACCAAAGGACGCTTCGCGTGGTAATGCTTCACAGCCAGTTTTTGTATGTTCATTACTGCGAGTCGTCAATCCTCCTGTTTTCCAGGGGTACTTTTGCCGAAAATGTTGGCCGGCCGGCTCACTGCAGCTTGAAACAAAATAAACACGGCCCAAGGCGGGGCCTCAATGTTGTAGTTAAGAATCAGCCTTGTATTAATTGCTTAAATGCAACAGGAATACTTGCAACAATATTTCTGCATGCGTCTCGTATGCTTTTGGCAATGGATTCGTTTCTTCGAGCTTTAGTACTCATGTTGTTGACGGTATTTTTTTCGTCCTAATGTAAATGCCAACCGTATAACGGCATACTCTTGCTTTCGAATGGACGCAGTCCTTTCCATAAATAGACCAGACGTAACTCAATGCAATTTCTACAGTGGATCTTTACAGATTGCAAACATCAAACAGAGAAAAGCGAAGCCGCTCAAGGAGTTTAAAGGATGGAACGTTTGGTTCTTTGACAAACTGGTCCACCTGGCAGTCACTGCACCCTTCTCGAATTGCCCGCAAATAAAATCCACTTAGCAAAGAACAAATTATCCTTCCATGTTGTCCTTCCATTTAGCGTCGTATTTCCTAGGCACGGGAGCAGTGGAAGCGCTGGCTTCAGAGGCACATGGTGTCCACTTTGGATACCGGGGTGCAATCTATGGATTTGCCCCCCCCCCCCCGGCCCCCATAAATACGTGGGCATATATAGGGGGGGGGGGGCGTATAGTAGTGTTCCCCATCCCAGAAAATAGGCGGGGGACCCCCAATTCTGAAGCCGCAGCTTTCTGGTAGCAGCCAAGGTGTATCGCGTGCTGCTAGATCTCCTGCCCACTGTTTAGAAAGCTTCTCAACCTTGCATGTTTACGAGTGAGCCCTGTGGTACAGGTATTGCCAGAACGAGCAGTGGACCGAAGACCTGCGGCAGGGTATCCTCCATTTTTACAGCACTCTTTGAGTACCAGAATCGTGTCGTCAGCATCCGCCAGAAAGCACAGCTTGATGGAAGGCTTACCAAGAACAATGCGGTCGAAGCTGAATACTTGTATTCATTACAGCATAAAAACATAACGAGGTTTACTGTAAAAAATTCTACCGTCACTCCATCCGGTGTGCCCGCAGCAGATGCATGACGTCATACTATGCGCCATGAGACACTTTTAGACATTTTTTTTTACGAAGGGGATAAAGATTCTTCAAATAATGGTCCTTTTAGCAAAAGTGGAAAGCTTCATTACCCACATAAGTTATATTACAAGAATATTGGGAGATTTTTACCGTTATCTCTATTATATTCGCCATCTTTCTTTGGTTCGGTTTGTTTTATTTGTACGTGTACTCTGGCCCTTTCCTGTGTAAGCGCCAAGACGGTTTATAGTGTGAATAAATAGAAGACATATCAAGTGGGATTATTAGTGCATTAATACAGGGCATATCTCTGCACATATTGCGTTTGTTTTTGTGAGCAATTAGGCAGCTATATGAGGTATACGCCGATTCGTCATGGTGCCAGGAGCCCACAATGGAGCTCGACAAGGAGATGGATCAAGACCTCAAAAGCAAGTCCTGGTTTGCCAGCTGGACATAACTGCTATAACCAAATATTTGAGACTATGGATAGCCACTCCACGTAAGCCTAACCTTAACCCCCATGATGAATAAAAAAATGTTTATAGGTGCACTTTGTTGGCCTAAAGTGTGGTGAGGCGGAAGGCTTTAGCGCGCTGTTGCTGCTTGTGTCACATGTGTTGGGATGATGTCAAGTAAACAATTGTTCGTGAATCTTAAATGCTGGAGACACTGGAGGGCGCTTGGGACGAATAGTTTTAGAGCAGGTAGGCTGGATGCGTGTCTCAGCGACGTTTTTTCGCTTCAACCTCGCTCTCAACCGGGTATGGCGTCACCGCCCCTCTCTCGGCCTGTCCCTAGAGGGCCTAGGAAATCGCTCCGTGGGGCCGCCCGCCGCGTGGGCGTGGTCCGCGGGCATTCGCTTCGTGAACCTAGGGGCGCGTTTCGGAAGCTGTCCAGGTATGGATTTTTTCGTTGTGCGCTTGTCGCCGAGAGAAAGCTGCATTTTCTGCGCAGTTCTCGCTTGCGGCTTTCGCCGTTAGTGAGAACATATACTTCAGGCCTTGGCAGCGACGACCCAAACAGCCTAGCTGAAATGATTCAACAGACGTGCTTTCGGCACAGCGATTGTTATTTTGTATGTTGGCGGTAACGACCTCGACCGAGGAGATTTCCCGCAAGGAATCGCCGGCGACATAAAGATGCGCATTTTATCACAAATTTGGCTTCACGAAGTGCCGTACCGCTTACCTAGTTGCCTTGCGCAGTCCAAGGCCTCGTTTTGCTGCTGCAGGAGCACGCGGCTAGTGTCGTGCTGGTATTCAAAGGTTTGCGACGACATTATGACGACCTACATAAGGCACGAATTGAGGACCGGAGGCGTCGCAAGCTGAATCGCCACCCGACAGCCACGCTGAAGCTCTTTTCTGGAGTGCGCATTCGCAACCCTGAGGTAATTGTTGAACAACTTGCGAAGATGTTTTCTCGTGCAGAACTCACCAAATTGCGGTGCTTGTAACGTAACTTCATTTCCAGCATCGTTTCTTGGATGCTGCTGGCAAGCCGATGCTAGCGTAATCCGCTGCGGACCTTATCATGTGGCGAGAGATCAGGGCATTGACCAGATGTCTAAGATTATCGTGGGCGACTGATGGTTACTTTGTGATCTCAAAACTCAAAGCTGCTAAAAGCATACAGCGATGGCGACGTAATGGGTGAGCTCTCACCTACTCAAAGTAGCACATCGGAAAGGTATGCGTTGTTTGTTCATTTGCCTTTACATGTAGTGCATTTTTGGCTTTGCACGTTAATTATGGTGCATGTGAGTGCCCTCCTGAAGCATTATCATTTGTACAGAGTGAAGCTTCGCAGAAAAGCATGGGCCACTAATGGATGCCATCTTTGACGTCACAATGCAAAGCTGCTAAAAACGTACAGCTAGATGGACGCCCCGGTTCCAGTTCTTGTACACTCCATGAAGCACATCAGAAAGGTAAGCAATACCGGTAAGCGCTTGCGTACAAGGTCAGCGGCCCTAGGCGGACAATGTGGCTGTTACAAACAGAGCTTCGAACGTTCTTTGGAAGCTCAATGAACTCGAGCGCCTCCGGGGGGAATTTGCACGGTACAAAATTTAGGACATTGGAGGGTAATTATGATGGACGCGTTATGTGGTAACAATAAAAAGCTGCTAAAAGCGTACAGCGAGATTGACGCCACGGTTCGATCCCCTACCTATTCAATGCAGCACATCGGAAGGGTATTCATCCTCTTGTCAATTTGTTTTTACATGTAGTACATTTTTGCCTTTGCATGTTAATTATGGTGCATGTAAGTGCCTTCCTGAAGAATGATCGTTTGTACCGATTGAAGCTTTACAGAAAAGCATGGGCAACTGATGGATGCTTTATGTGATACTACAATACAAAGCTGCTAAAACGTAGAATGGGATTGACGCCGCGGTTCGACATCTGACCTGCTCAATGTAGCACATCAGAAAGGTATGCATATTCTTGTTCATTTGTTTTTACATGTAGTGCATTTTTCGCTACGCACATTAATTATGGTGCGTATGAGTGCCGTCCTGAAGCGTTATCATTTGTACTGAGTGAAGCTTCTCTGAAAAGCATAGGCAGCTGATGTTGGTCGTCTTTGATGACAAAATACAAATCTAAAAACTTAGAGCGAGACTGACGCCACGGATTCAGTTCAGACCTACTCAATGTAACACATCGGAAAGGTATGCATATTCTTGTTCATTTGTTTGTACATGTAGCGAATTTTTGGCTTTGCACGTTACTTATGGTGCATGTGAGTGCCCTCTTGAAGCATTATGAATTGTACTCGGCCATGCTTCGCAGCAAAGCATGGGCCACTGATGTCTGCCGTCTTTGATGTCACAATACAAAGCTGCTAAAACGTACAACGAAATGACGCAACGGTTCCAGCCCTTACCTACTCAATATAGCACAACGGAAAGGTATGCATTCTCTTGTCCATTTGTTTTTACATGTTGTGCATTTTTGGCTTCGCACATTAATTATAGTGCAGGTAAGCGCCCTTGTCACATATATTAAGGAGCCTAAATTAAATTTGAAAGGAAAAAGGTGCGAAGAAGACAACGCGAATAACCGAAGAATAAAGAGGAAGAAGAAGCATGCGGTGAGCTGGAGGGAGATGATTGGCGGAGAAGCATTTGGTGAGGTGGAGAGAGATGATTGGTGGAGAAGAGAAGAAGACGACAAGGCATACGTGGACTAACACCGAGGCTATGAAAGGGCGAGTGAGAGCGGGGCCCGGGGGGGGGGGGGGGGAACAGCAGAGAAGCAGCAGAGAACAGAGAAGCAGAGAACAGCAGCTACTGCTCCGGTGAGCTCGCGTTCTACGACTCCGCATCATGGACTTCCTGCCGTGCCTGAGCCCGTTCCGGTGAGTCATTCTATTTTATTTATTTTTATTTATACATACTGCAGCGCAATTATATGCGCTATGGCAGGAGTGGGAAAACACAAAAATGCAAGGAAACAAAATGCAGCAAAATGTACAAAGTGAGCACTACAAAAAGTTAAAATCACAAATGAAATATCAAACAAGAAAGGAACTGTTAACGACAGGGTAAGAATACACAGCTATTATGCGTCTTCAATGGCAGTAACAAAGTTTTGAAATGGACAAGAACGAATGGACCCGGGTAGAGAATTCCAGGCTTCTATTGAACGGGGAAAAAAACTGAATTTGAACAAATTAGCATGCGCAAAATACGGTAACAAATTAAGCTCGTGATGACTTCTTGTAGATGATAATGGTGCAAAGTTAATGTAGTGGTTAGCTGACAGCCTTACTGAGGAATTGACGACACAATGTAAAAATTTTAATGATTCAGTGTGGCGACGGACAGCTACCACCTGCTACGGCCAGGGGTGTCTCCAGAGCTGTTGCCACCCATCCAGGTGGTGCCCCCAACGCCAACAACACCGGCGTCACCTCCGCGGGCGCTTGGACCTGGAGCTTATACGACGCAGCCAGCGACGCCGCCAGCGACGCTAGCCCAAGCACGGCGAACGCCACCTCGACGCCGCCTACTGGATCGATACACCGCCGCAGCCACACCGAACGAACCGTGAGCACGAACGCCTTCCGCTAATAGTAGAACACTAGTAATAGACGCTAGTAGCAGTTTGCCCGGGTCGTGTGTATTTATAGTCTGTGTTTTGTGTTAGTTTTGTTAGTTGTATTCTAGTGTGTGTGCCACGTAGGGTGCATTAAATGGGCGTTTGTGTGGGTACACCCGTCGCCTAGTCCATTCTTTCAGTCGGAGTGTTCTCCGAAGGGATCCGTGACAGCCCTCCTGAAGCATTATTTGTGCTGAGTGGAGCTTCGCAGAAAAGCAAGGGCAACTGATGTTTGTACGTGCATTTTGCATAGCAACTTAAGATGCCATAACTTTGCCATTATTGCAAACGCTCACTGCGTGTCTGTCCATGATATAAGTGGGTCTATGCAGCCCGTTTCAATTTCGGCTGTATTACTTCAGAGCATGTAGTGCGCCGAGATTATACGGAGGAACCACATAATCCTCAGTGGT